>JADGJF010000408.1:0-21080 GCA_027596845.1 Quaeritorhiza haematococci | reverse complement strand
GGGATGAACTGCATGGACCTGTAGCGAAGACAAAGGGGGATCTCAATGTGCCCCAATAAACTTGATAAGTAGAGATGATGTCAACCTAATTGTGTTCGGCTATGATTTGAATCCTATTGCATATAGCATGTCTTCGGCTCTACAGTCCCCGAGGGCAGGAAGATCGCCTCGCGGCCGAACAAATTCTTTCTGTTCACTTCCCAACGTTCGGCGAGTCGACTTTCGCGTCCGTTTCCAACGCCTCTCCAACGTCCCGTCCAATGACATTGTCCGATTCCGTAATGAATTGCCAATTCGTTTTGGAAAAGTCATCTTCTCCTTATGCCCAGACCTTCGTCACGACCCACCTCAAAACCCTCGCTATGAGCCACTTTACCCTATTCACTTTGCAGCAAAAACTGGAACTCCGTATGTATATGTCACGATCAACACACGCCCGTGACATATGATCGCTCTCTTTCTTTCTCATCGTTGGCATTCCCTGCTCGTATGTTATGTCCGGCGTTCCTCAAACACATGGTTTCCGATCACAGGAAACTTCATCTTGAATTTTTTGAGTCGCCGCCCGGATTTGCAGAATTTCGTCATCTCCGGACTGTCACAGGTGTTCTGTATGATAACAAAACTCGGTTGGTTCGAGGCGGACGAGTTCCGGAATGAATTAAACGAGCTTGGGACATTTTTGCAGGTAAATTCATGTGCAGTTCGTGCGAGAAGTTCCTCGACGCAAGATTGCTAATAATGGTTGTCCATGTCGTGTTCAGGCCGGACCAGAACATCGTATCATGGGGGCTCAGATACTGAGCAATCTCGTCACCGAGATGAACCAACCATCCTCGGTATTGAAGAACATGGCACGGAATCGGAAAACTGGTGAGAATCAATCATTGTTAGCTCAGAGCGGCAAGTCTTTTCTACGGCGAAGACGGTATTAATCGTAAACGAACATGTGTTTTCAGCGGTCAACTTCCGCGATACCCAGTTGCTCCAGATTTTCCAAATCTCATATTCCATGTTGACGCAGATCCTTCGTGGCGAGATTGCCTTCAACAAACGTAAGTTCTGTAATGGAAAGTAAACCGCTGAAGGGGATATGTGCGCTCATTCTTTTTTTTCTCCAGCCGATCAGGCAATCAAATTACAGGAGGCGGTTTTGACGTTAATGCGCAACTGCCTCTTCTTCGACTTCATCGGTACGATTGAAAGGCACCTTTTTAGTTTGACTATATATTCGCTGATTCGCAATATACCCCAGGAACAAATCCGGACGAATCCTCGGAGGACGTTGGAAGCATTCAGGTCTGTTGGGCTTGAAGCTTTTGTGCGAAATCGAATCGAAGTTCTAACACTGCCAGCAATTCTGTTCTGACAGATCCCATCATCGTGGCGGTCTACAATATGTGACATCGAGCTGCTCCAAACCCTGATGGATGCATACAAGCGCTTTCAGCCACCCCAGACGAGCTCGGTATGGCAAGGTTCCATTTGCCCACAAGCACGCAATGTGCTGATTTAACCAAAAAATCATGGACTTCGCAGGCGTTGGAATGTTTATCCATGATTATTTCTGCGCGGCGTTCACTATTTAATGAGGAAGACAAAGCCAAGTTTCTCACATGGAGCCTCCAAGCCACAACCGACATCCTTCGGACGTCTTATGGACTGCAGGACTCGAATAACTATCATGGTCAGCATGGATGACTGTTGAGCTCGCCAAACCCCATCTTGAAATGAATTTGCAGTCTCTGACATTTCTCGGATCCATTCCAGAATTTTGCCGAATGCTCACAAGGATAAAAGCTGTCAATCAACTTGGTGAAATGATTGAAAAGCCGCAATATCAAGAGTGGATCGAGCTGGTCGCGCAATTCACCATTAAAAGTTTCCAATCGCTGACCGTACGTTTTTTCTTTCACTTGTGTTGTGCCCTTTCCTCTTGTCTTTTCCACTCACCATCCGTTCTCGTGGCTAGTGGGCGACACACAGTATCGTGTACCTCTTGACTTTCTGGTCGAAAATGGTTGCGACGGTATCCTCCCCGACGCATGCGAGACCATCGTCTCATGTAAGATTGGAAGAATTGACAGCCGAGGTATGTGTGATTTTTCCTTTCGCTTGTGAACTTCCACTCCAAGGACGAACACTAACAGCTTGCAGGTTTCGCAAGCGTTTATTCGTTGTCGGATTGAAGCTGTAGAGATGGTGGATGATTTTTCAGGTATTGGGACTCGATCTTCTTAATGCCAAATGCAGGCCGAATCGTTATCATGTGTCCTTTAACCAGCATTTGTCCTTCATCTTGTGGCGCGCCTTTTTGTCTTTTTCGCTCATATTTCAGAGCTGTTCCTCAACAGCGATGGGGAGTTGATTAATATGATCGAGTTGCTGGGAACGATCATCAGATGCAAATACGACGAAACAAGCAAGTATTTGATGCAAGTATTCGACGTGTTAGCAAATCAATATCAAGTAAGAAAGATGACTTCCTTAATCTGTCTTCCTTCGTATCGCCGTCACAAGCTCATGTGACTGCTTGTGAACCACATGTTGAATTTTCATGTTTTCTTGCTGGAAGGAGGCGATATCCGGGTCGAAGGAGGCACGCCAACGAATGCCAGCGATAGAAGGTATTAAAGAGTTGTAAAGCACATGGCACCCTTCTGCTTTCCAAGCTTCGTCCGACCGATCGTCCTGACCCAAAGTTCTGACTCCCAGCGAAATTTACCTGGTGTGTTTACTTCATCGGAGCTGCTACCGGGGCGCGCCCAACGATCCAGGTATGTGTATTCTCATTTTCAATGTAGATTAGAGTATGACGCTGACGACATCCGTTTCCAAAAATAACCAGAATGTAGAGGAACACGATGTGATTGATGGAGGTAGGTACACCCATATTGCTGGATTGACTCACAGTGAAACCCGCTCACCTGGTCACGTATTACTAGAGCTCGCATGCAAGGTTTTGCAACTGATGGATGTGACCCAGGCTATGGTCGCCCAGGTACTCTCCCGGAATGTCATGGTGTGAGTGAGCGAGCGAAGTCGCAGAGAATATCCCCGAACTCATACTTGGGTTTAACCTTGATATTAGCACGGTCACGAACATGGGAACGAGCGGCTGGATCTGTCTTTCCTATACTTTTTCCAAATGTTTCGAAAGAGCTATATTGGTAAGCGTAGGATCAGAACCTTTGATAATTTTGTCACTGGTAAGTCCGGACGGTGTTCATTGGAATATTCGATAATAGGTGACCAGGCTCAAAGAGCTTCCAAGGTTTACAACAAACTCTCCGAGCTTTTTGCCCTCAATGATCAACATATGGTAATGACTTGGCATGTTGTGCATGGCATCTTCGTTTCGGGATATCTAAACTGGGTATCTTTCTGAACAAAAGGTCTTGAATATCATCGTTCAAAAGTTGTAAGTGAACGTGTTATTGGCTCGACATATTTTTGATTGTGCATTCGTGGCGGGAATTCACCAAATCATGGCTATCTAGGGCGTCGAATTTGCGCAACTGGGCATCGAATGAGACTATCATTTCTCGAAGTTTGCAGTTGTTCAACGATCTCGCCAGCGGGTATGTTCGCTTGGATTGATGTTATGGTTTACGATGGTTGCGTACGACTTGCGAACGCGATTCTAACCAGCGGAACCATGTAGCTATACCTCTGTAAAACTCCTTAGGAAGACCGAGACTGCTCAATTCATCTTGACACACCACACCTCCGATTACTTCCCTTTCCTGGATATTCCTGCGAATATAAAAGGCCGTAGCAGCGTGAGTCTTCCTTGCCCGATTTCTTTCATTTACTTCTTTCGATCAAAATTTGAATGAATCTCTGAAAGAATTTTCCTTTTCGCAGTATTATGCGGGTTTAGGCCGGCTTCTTTTCGCAATGGACGAGAACCAGGAAATGGAGTTCGTCGAGTTCGTGCAACCATTCGCACAACGGCTAGACGAACTCTCCAGAGTCAATGATGCGGCTTCATTCCGCCAAAGGCATATACAAGTATTGCTGGACGGTCTCTTCCGGGATTTGAGGTTGGTTTCAATCTGGTGGTCTTCTCGGTTACTCGGTTGCAGCTTTGAAGACACTAACACAACCAATGTGGCGTTGTAGGGGTTTCGCATCGTCGTGTGCTGTAAAGAAGACGTACATGTTGTTCTTCGATTGGTTATATCCACCCATAAAAAGATCTTCGTCTCGCTGATTTTCAACTCTGCAGTCTTTTTTTGTCCATCACGAAACGATTTGAAACGTTGCGCTTCCTTGACTTCAATTCTCCCACACCTACCCGTATTGTGAGGTTTTATTGAAGGGCCTGGAGGCAAACTACGATCAGCCTGTCGCAACGTCGCTGCTCAAATTTTGGAATGAATTCATTCAGAATCGGTCTCATGTATGTTTTTTGTAAGCGGATTGCCTTTGTCTGTGGCTCTATTGGGATGCTGACCTTTGGATATTAACTTCGTGGTCGCTGACGAAAAGCGACTCAATTTCGATATATCATCTCCTGGAGGGTGAGTGTTCATGTGATCGAACTGATTCTAGTACGCGGCAGCCGATGATTGATCACCTGCATTCCACGTCACAGGATTCTACTCTTCCGGGAAACGAGCAAAGTCCTTACTACATACGGTACGTTGGAGTCCGAAACCTACAGACCGTTGCCAGATTTCTTTTCCAATGTGCTGACAATTCGGCATCCACCACTCTCAGGTCAATTGTTGCTCAGTCGCAATGTGGACGAAAGCCGCAAATGGTCCGACAAATACAAAGGCATCATGCTTTGCTTGTAAGTGATCTCGTTAATTTTTGACGTTCTTGACAGGCAAGACATACTTCGTAAAAATATTGTTGACCTTGAATCCCATGTACTTCTTTCGCTTTCCAGCAACATTTTGCGGTGGTCATTGGTTGGAAAATACGTCAATTTTGGCGTTTTCGGCCTATACAACGACCCAGCTCTCGACAATGCTCTCAATGTGTGCTATCAGTTGATCCTAAGTCTCCCGCTGAAGGACGTAATGGTAAATTCATTCTGCTGCTATGTGTCCTTTATTCTTCTTTTGAAAAGCACGTTATCTTGACGGCGCTACTGCTTCACTTTTCAATAAAGGTTTTCCCGAAGTTGTCGCAGGTTGGTTTCCGCATGTTATTGGTGACTTTTTGGCGAAGTGTTAGACTGCACTGACTCAAGTTGTTCCCGAAAAGGCATTCTTCTGCTTGATTCAAGTTTTTAGTAGCGAGCAGATGCTCCAACTCAATGACTTGGATGCCAACGTGTTCCTGTACCTCGTGCATAGTTGCGGCGAAGGCGTCAAGTCGACAGATATCCTCACATTGATAGTCGTTCATTGTTTTCCGTTCAAGCACATGGGCATTGTCTTTTCCCTCCGTCCTTAACTCCCTGGCCTCGCATATCTTGATCTGTCTTATGCCCTCTCTTTTGTCCATCGTGCTGCCGTTCGAACTAACACATGCGACAATCGCATCGCAGGCCTGCAATTCCATCGACTACATATGTTCCTTCGTGGTGAAGCAAACAATGCTCAACAAACAACCACCCCATTATCTGCTCCGGCGCTTTAACGAATATCCCCAGGTTCTGCCGTTCATCATGTCGAGGTTGCTCGAGCTCGTTTTCTTCGAAGATAATCCAGTGCAATGGTCTTTGACGCGACCGCTACTTCCCCTGATCTTGTTGGGCAAAGAGGTAAGGGTGTCGTAATAATTTATGCCTTTTTGAGGAAACCTGCTTTTTAGATATGACCTGTTTTTGACTTTGAATGGGTCCCGAACCACCTATTGATATTGAAACTTGTTTTTTCCGCCAGTTCTTCCAATTCTACATTGCAAAGGTTATACAAAATCAACTTCCGGAGAGACAAGAAGCTGTTAACAAGGTAACAATCGAGCCCATTCAATTATTCGACACCTATTTCCGTTGCAACGAAGATCGGTAATTCTATACTCTCGTACTTTAAAGATGCTCAACGCTTTAATGGAGGGTATCGAACCCAATCTGCTCTCGAAGAACCGGGACCGATTCACTCAGCAATGTTTGAACTTCAGGCGTGATGTCAATAACCAGCTTATCTCGCTCATCGCTCCCAAAGACCTTCCAGAAGTTTGGGCTCCTGATACGGATAGGGAACTGGAGATAGATACGTAAACTTCCTTCTAAAAAATAAAAAGACCGAGATTCGTAAAGTATCCAAGTAAATGTTTGTTTCCAGAAATCGAACTTTGGCAACTTTTGTATGACAACCCTTGCAAAGTTTGACATCCTGGTCAGGCTTCTTCAACGCCCACAACCCAAACGATGACGTCCAACGAGCTATCACTCAAAGTGATGAGGCTATCGCGGCCCTCACTCGCAATCGGACATCCAATCCCGCACGAGCCTCTGCCGCTTCAGACAACGGGAGCCTTCAATGCAGCAGCCTTGAACGATCTGACTCAAGTTGCACACCCTATCGCCTTCACAGAACCCGAAGGGACATCGTTCGCTCTAAAAGACTTTGGTCTCTCCGAACTTCTCACCCTCCCTTCGTCTTTCGGCAATATCTACCTTGGAGAGACCTTTTCGAGCTATTTGTGCGTCAACAACGAATCGAGCTCTTCGGTACAGAACGTGGGTATCAAAGTCGAGCTGCAGACTTCGTCGCAACGATTCACCCTTGCCGATACGGTTACCGGGGGGTCTCCAACGGGGAGCATACCAGGTTCCCCGTCAACAAGGCCGGCACCAGCAGCAACTTCGTCCCGCGTGTCGCTACTCCCGACCCAGTCTGCAGAATACATCGTCTACCACGAAATCAAGGAGTTGGGGATCCATATCCTTGTGTGTTCAGTACACTTCAGCGTCGGAAACGAGAAGAAGTTCTTCCGGAAGTTCTACAAATTCCAGGTTCTAAACCCGCTCGCAGTGAAAACGAAGGTCAACACGTTGCAGGATGGGAGGGTCTTTCTTGAAGCCCAGGTTCAAAACATAGCCAGTTCGCCCATGTTTCTTCAGCGGATGAAGTTCGAGGCGTCGGAGCTGTTTAACTACCTCGAGCTAAACGATAGCAAAAGTTCGAGCAAGGTGCTCCCCAAAGCGGGTGTCCCAATAAGTAGCGAGGCGGGACCGGATGGTGGGTCGGAGTCGATAAGTGTTTTCGGCGATTTCGAATATCTGAACACCACCGACACTCGACAATACCTATATATGCTCATACCGAAAACACTTCACGATCCGTTGGCGAGGTCAACACCAACGTTGGGGAAGTTAGATATTGTGTGGCGGACGATGATGGGACAAATAGGCAGATTGCAAACCTCGCAACTGTCTCGCAAAGTTCCTCCTCTGGATCCTTTCGACATGTCCGTGGTGGGGTTCCCGGAGACTGTTTACGCTGAAGAACCGTTTGCGCTGACGTGCAGAGTGCGGAACAACGGAACGGACAAATCAGTGAAGATCGCGATAACAGGGGTCAAAAGCAGAATGAGTAGCGTTTTGCTACATGGGCCTGCAGAGAAACTCATCGGGGAAGTCGGCCCTTTCGAGCATCGGGATTTCACGCTACACTTCTTTCCCTTGTTGGCGGGACTCCACAAAATAACGGGTCTGAAGGTTCTGGAGGTCAATTCCGGCGTGACGAAAGAATTGGACAATCTAGCGGATGTTTACGTGATGGCACATACGTGATAGTTTCTACGGTTACAGCAGCATTTTTTGCTCATCTAACTTGGAAAGTCTGGCTAATTTTGGAGAGAGTTTGGGCTTTGGAATCGATGACATCTGCAGTAATGTTCACAACGAGCTCGCGTGGGTTTTCTTTTGATTTTTGGCATCGGAACTGGCCCTTCACCGTCGATCCTGGTGTGGGGAAGGTTTCAAACCCGATCGTCAGAAGATGGTTCGGCATGAGCAACAAAGCAAAGGACCAAAACGAAATCAGTCTTACCAAGGTCGAGATCGATGGGATTCTCCAGAACGAATATCGTTTGCTTCCAGTGCGTGCCAATCGCATTCGGCCCCGTCGAGAAGAACACCGGAGAGAAGGACTTCGATTTGCGCTCCACGGCGTCCCGTTCCGGATCGAACCACGTGTCGAACCATCCGCAGATAGCGTACATACGACTCTGTCGCGTGGCCTTCAGTTCGAACGGCGTAGTGAAGTCCAACGATGCTATTGTTGCTGTGCTGATATCGATATCCTTTGTGAAAGGCAAGGTGTCAGGATCAGCTCGAACATCGACAGCAAAGTGTGTACAGGCTGGAGGTTTCTAGAAACGGCTGGTGTACCTTGATGGTGACAGCATCGGTGATTAAGGACTTTCCATCGATGAAATCGACTTGGCCGTATGCAAGAACGTCGTCTTTCATAGGCTTCATAGAAAATCCTGTGAATATGTATTGTGGTTAGAGTTTGAACACATAAACGCAAACGAGACGGTGACAAGTACCATAAACTTCGTTCCAGAAGTGGAATGTGTCATTAAGCCACTCTTCGTCTTGCATTCCAGCAATCAGAATCGAGGTGTGTGAAGGACCGACTTTCAAATTAATGTAGAGAAGATGAAAACAGTCAGTAATTTTTGAAGAAAGTGGACAACGAAAAGCATGCGGAAGAAACTTTGGCAGAAGAAAGATCCGAAACATACCCATTCCACCAGGCGCCAACCATCTGTCCCGTGCTACAAGGACTGAATCTAACATGCCCTCAAAGAGCAAGAAGTATCCCTGCAAAGATGTTACGCATGTCAATAACAAGTCCTGTAAGCTTTCTGGAAACGCTATCAATCCTTACCATCCATTCCGAAATGATTATGTCAACCTTCTCCGGCAGAGTAATTTCTTCTATTTTCCCGCGGATGAAGCTAACAAGGGGTAGAAAGTCGTTAGAAACTATGTGGATATTCATGAACACACATGATTATCAAATTGAGACAACCTACGTGATGATGTTGTCCAATCCGTTTTCTTTGGCGATTCTACGAGCCTTTTTGATGATGGTCGAGTTGTCCACGGCGTACACTGTATATTTGTTTGCGTTTGGGGACTTTAGAAATCGGACCAAAACCGTCATGACGTTCTTTATCTTTTACTACCCACCTTTGCGAGCACCAGCTTTGGCAGCGAACATCGAAAGGATGCCTTGAAACAACATCGAATGTCAGAACTTTCTTCGAAAGATCACCATTTTTCTTCGGTATTTGTGCATGGTCTATACCTGTTCCACAACCAACGTCAAGAACAACCTGTAGATATTGCGAGTTAGCATAGGAAATCAGAAAGCAGAGGCCAAACGTTATCGAAAACTACTTGCCTTGTCTTTGAATGATTGTTTGTTGTTGTAGATGAAGTCACGGTAGCTCTCGGTTCGCACGGCATCCTACAAAACGCAACGGATGACATCAGAGTTACATCCACGTGGTCCAATGAATCACACCGTTGCATGGCATCATACCTTCAACATCGATTCGTGAATTTCGTTTTCCGCATAACTTCCGAAGTAGTAATCCATGGCTTCATCATCGTCTTCAGCTGGCTCACGTTGCACGCTGATGGAACGGAGAGAGTTTCAATGGATTGGAGAGAGTTTCACTTTTTCAGTATCACGCAAGAGCAAGCAACCTTTAAAATAATGATCCGGTACGCGCATGGACCTACGTAGGAGTGTCGGCGGCATTGTCCTCGAGGAACCTTTGTCTGATCATGTCCTTGTATTGCACGAATGCTTCACGCAACTCTGCAAGCTCACGTTCGGCGTCATGGGCACGTTTCTCGGCAAGCTCAACCCGGCTTTCGGCATCAGTCCCTGCCTTGAGTTTGCTCATGTCATTCGCCAAGGTTTGGATTTCTTCATCGTTGTCGAGTTCATCATCGAATGCTGCAAATATGACGTGCCCGTTGAACGTTTGCAATCAGATCTGGAACAACAACGAATCTAAGTTCTCTTTGGAGAAGACACATATGCCGTACGATCTTACAATAGAGAAGTGGATCCTCAGGGAGGACGGGTTTCAGATATTTCTCGTCTTTTAGCCATTCACGGTCTCCTTCAACAAGGGACGCAACAGAGATGGATTGATTGGTTTTCGCCTAAACATACGGGATATGCGAAATCAGTACCATTTCGAAGTAAATTGAAACCACGCATTTCCAAGATCTTGGAACCGAAAGTCTTTACCTCCGTCCGGACGTAATTCACCAAACGTATGCAACCGTAAATATCCAATCCTGCACAAGGTCAACACAAGAACTGTCAATAAACGACCCCGTAACACCAAAACGACCCACTCCTCATTCCGATGACCCCAGTCTTTTCGGATTCCCACCTAGTTGTTGACGAACGGCTTTAAAGTCGAACTTGTGTTGCTCTTTGCAGTGGTCGAAAATGGCGGTCGGCCCCTTAGCGACAAACGAACAGAATGGGCACAAGGTTTCCGAATCGTCCTCCTCATTCCAGTCGCTCCATTGATCGTCTTGCTCGTCTCTCTCGTCATTCGAGAAACTCTCATCGGAGAGTCGGTCGTCTTCGTGGTTGCTCATTTCCAAAAACAAAAAATAAAAACAGTATTTTGTGCGACAGTCTTGAAATCAATGCAGTCGGCCTTGCCTTTAGAGACACTGTAAGGCCTTTGTCATACGCCCAATTCATGATGGTCGACCAAGTAGAGGTTCAAGGGAGCGTGACAACCGCAACCGATACGAAGCCGACGGCTCTGGCAACATCGAATGGACAAAATCATGCCAAATCAATATCCGAAAACATTATTTCTCCATCGCCCTCTGCAGTTTCATCATCGTTACCGTCAAATGCTCCCGAACCCACGACTTCACAGCCCCATGTGACGTTCGAAGCCCCCAAACCTGGTCCGCGTGTAGTCCAGGAGCTGGGCTCGTCAAGGTCCTTACCGAATTTGAAGAGGCCTGACGCAAAAGTGGAAGGGGAGGGGGGAGCTGGGTGTGGAAGAATGGCCTTTAAACCACGGACAAGCAGTCTGGCACACTCGCAAGTTGAGCCTCCTACCCAGGCGAATTTGGGTGTCGGAGAGCGCAGCTGGGCGGGTTTGATAACAAGTTTCGTATCTCGAGGCAAATCACCGTCTCGAAAGCCATCGACGACGGAGTGGGACTCGGATACGGAGGACTTCGTCACGTCAGCTCACCAAAGAAACCGTCGAAGTGTGGCAGACATGCTGAAGCAAATGGAACAACAGGAGACCCTTCTCGAGGCATTAGAGAATACATCGGCCAAGATGCTTTTGGACCGTCTCGAGCGCGAGAACTACCTGCTCACTTTGAATCCGAAAACAATCTTGACGGAAGCAGGCAACATTCGCGTGACATCTTCTACCTACCAGGACCTCATGACCTCTCCAAACCCCGACGATGAAGAGTTTTGGCGGTCGATCATTCAAGACCCGTCTAGCATCCACAAGATCCCAACATTGCTCACCACAAAGATTCGTGCCGGAATACCTCCACATCTTCGCAGTCAAATCTGGCGTATAATGTGCGGGGCCCAGACAGATCGTCTGACTATCCTGTATCCGAATCTTCTGGCCGAGGACTCACCGCATGACCGCATCATCAAGCGAGATATCCCGCGAACGTTCCCAAAGTTGGATTTGTTCAAGGAGGAAGGTGGAAAGGGACAAACCATGCTGTATAATCTCTTAAAAGCGTACAGCATTTACGACAGCGAAGTCGGTTACTGCCAGGGGTTGAGTTTCCTCGTGGGGCCTTTGATCATGCAAAACGTAAGTTCGCACTTCTAATATTGGTCAGTTGATGGCTCCTAACGGCTATCTCCTCGAGACTGAAATGTCATTGTTCGCCCTACTTTCCTTCTTGCACCATTAGATGACGGAAGAGGAAGCATTCAGCGTGCTTGTGCGTTTGATGGAAGATAACCCTTCAACAAAGTCTGGTTCCGGTCCTCTAAGAAGATATGCAATACGCTCGCTTTTCACTCCCCAAATGCCGGGCCTTCATCTCATGCTGTATCAACATACCGAGCTCGTAAAGACGTATATGCCCGCACTACACCAACATTTCACAAAGCACGGCATTTCGGCGACAATGTACGGCTCACAGTGGTTCTTGACAAACTTCACGTACGCGTTTCCGTTCCCACTGGTGTTCAGGATATTCGACATCATGTTTGCGGAGGGGGCGGTCGAAACCATGCTGCGTTTTTCGCTTGCCATTTTGAAGCGGAATGAAGAAAACCTACTTGGGGAGGAAGAGATGGAGGGCATTTTGATGTTTCTGAAGGGAGATCTTCTGTATCAGATATATGAAAATGACCCAGAAAAGGTTGTTAAGGATGCTATGGCGTGGTGTGATGTCGTAGATCAGGAAGCTCTCGAGGCGTTGAAGACGAAACACGAGGAAACGAAAGCGAAAGGTTCGTCGGATGTGGAGCTCCAATCGATGAGGGTGGCCTTGAAGCAACTTCGTGCCGAATCCAACAAGATGATGTCCGCCCTTCAGGATCTGGGCATGCGGAACGCCGAACTGGAGAAGAAGCATGCTGAGTTGCTTGATTACAAGCGCTTTGCGACTGCGTTGTTGGAAGAACAGCGTCTGGAACTAGAGCGGCAGACGCAAGCAATGCAGGAAATTGGAATGCAGGTAACTAACGTTTCATTCGACTTAAGTTTGTGCATGAATGGTTTCACTATTAGATATTGATCTAATGGCGTCTCTTTCCCCCCCTCAAGAACGCACATCTGCAACGCGAGAATACAGATATGAAAAGTCAAGTTCGGTCTGCGGCGGAAGAACATGAAGATACTGCTATGCAATGGAAAAAGCATGCGATGGAGCTTGAAGCTGAAGTGGAAAGCCTTCGGCGGCAATTAGGCGAAGTGACAAGGGAGCTGGCATTGTACAAACAGGCGGCACCGAAGAACTAAACAGGTCCCCCTCCCCCGCGTTTTTTTGTTACTTGAAACTGTATCTCAAAATGTATCTGATCTAGAGAATGTACTTGAAAGCTTATGAATATCGCGACTGTCGCGACTGCGGTGCTTCTGCATTCCGTCAATCCACATCCCGCAAATCATGGGGTCTAGAACTCCACGTGACGTCTCGAAGATCTGTAACGCGATGGTGAGTAGTTCATTGGTGGAGTTGTGATCGAGAGGGGCCGTCAACGGATCTATGCGAAACGTCCGTATTTAAGTGAAAAAATCTTTATACACAAAGCATGCTGCGATAATGTACATTTTCTTCTGCATTCAAGCTTTCTAATGAATCCGAGTCAGCTCCTCCACAAATCTTATCAAATCCTCAACGGTACCCTTGAGCTTTCCCCCTCCATCGTCCCCGTTTACAATGGCTTCCTGTTGTTCTCGAGGAAGATCCAACACGCATTCGATAAGGTCCCCATCGATGAAATTCGTCGCCTGTCCTATCCTTCGCTCGTTCGAGAAGGATCGCCACCTAACGAGAGAAAGAAGCAAGATTGTTCAGACAAGATGTTCGGGACGTACGCACGTGTCGATAAATTGTAATGAAAGATGCTCACTCTGCGTGATCGAAGTTCCCGGCGCTTTTCAGAACTTTGTTGATGTTTTCTTGGACCTGCGCCAAGTACTGGAATTTATCTTCATTTAACGTCGCGACCACACCAATCATTCCGTTCACTGTGCAGAAAACCAATATGGGCGTTGCTGGCGCCTCGTTCTCGGGGAGATTCATGACCAAAGACCCTACAAAAGCATGACATGCCAAATAAATCTCGATTGGTTCGTTCACGGGGGTCTCTGATGCAAGAGTTAAACAACGAGTCGACCGCTTACCATGTCTAAAACGATTCACCATCTCACCCAGGTGGAACTGCCCACTCAACTCCAACCGTCTCCGTTCATCATCCGTCGGAGCATCATTCCGTCGTCGTAGCGTGAACAGGTTGTAGCAATTCTCGGCACCGATATACGTATCGTCTTCAATGGCTTCAACCGCAGTCATCCAATTAGCCGAGAAATCTCGCGCGATTTCTTCGATTGTGTTCGATCGGTGTGCCAAAAGGGACATGGATTTCATGATATCGCCGACCAGGATGAAGTCGCCTCTTGTTGCTAAGTACAGTGCGATTACGTTGCCGTGTTGAGTGCAAGGGTTGTCCAACGTGAGATTGCCGTCTTCCGTTGTTGTCCAGTTGAATAACTCAACCTATTTCAAAGGGAGTTTGGTTTCATTTCAAAACGCCGACCTTCTTATTGTCAAAGTTCATTCGGTTCCACCAGAAACGGAAAGGTTTGCAATCTTGAACATATACCTGGCTGTTGACCCCCGCGGCAAGATACCCTCCATTTAGTTCTGCCAAGGAGTATGCACATCCTTTCACTTCGACTTCAGTGATAATCCGCAGTTGTCGCATATCCGTCACTTGGAACACGACAATCCGACCCGTTTTCGGTTCATCTTCCAACGGAAAAGCAAAAGCTGTTCCGACCACATAGCACGCACTGTTGTCGCCAGGTAATGTAGTCGAAATGATCGCTTGCACACATTCGAAAGGCTTGAAGCTGTACGTGTCCAAGACTGAGAACAGCAAAGGGAAGACAATGCATGTGCAGTTAGATTTCACGGTCCTCGCCACCGCTAGTATTGTCACATAAGAGGCTAGAACTTGTAGCATCACATACCTTCATATGTTTGGTCGTCGATTAGTTTCAGGAAAGAGACCTCCTCATCCTCAACGACTTTGCACGTCAGTACCCCAAAGCTCCTTGACTGCTCCTGATACGCGATCCGTCTGGGAAGTTCGCCCAACTTGATGGTAACCATATGGAGTTTTTGGATTTCGTCTATGCTGCCAATTTTCAGGACTTCGTCCGTAGCAAGCGCGAGTGCGTTGGGAGCTGATGGAATGTTGAATGGACACATGTGCGATACCTCCTGCAAAATGATGCAACCGAACCAACAAGCCGCACATGAGAACACGCACATAATGAAGCCAATCTCTCCATACAAAGCTAATAATGTGCCTCGGATATGGCACGAACTTCTGACTGTACCTTCAAATTAACCGTCGAATACAGCAGCTTGTTGTTGCTACTAAAAATGACAGTTGGCCGATCCGACGCCGCAAACACATGCGTGCTCTTATCCGAACGGAAAGTTTTTAGCGTGATGGGCTGCGTGCCGAGAGATATCTTCTTCCGATCGCGAAGTGTGCCCGTTGCCGGATCCAAAATGAAATTGAACAACTGTCCGTCACCTGGACCCAACCAAACAAACAAGGTGGTGAATATACGAAGCCATGTGAAACACTCAACGGTATGGCGACGTTATATGCACGGAAGATCGGGCACATACCGAGAGCTGCGAACAAGTATACAGCATCTTCGAATTTCGCAATCAAAACCGACCGTGGAATAATTTCTGAAGGATGAAAGTAGGACAGATTAGTGAATTTGTGACCTATTAAGAACCTTGTTGTCCATCGAGGTCAACATACCTCCTTTGAGCAACTCCTTGGTTGCTTCTTTCAAAGTGGGAAGCTGCAAAATTCGGACACTGATATCCGTCCATAAGCCCACCGCACACAAGGACGTATTTAGAGCTTCGGGATCTACGGGACTGATGTCCACACAAGAAATTTCGTACTCAAGTTGTCGGCGCCTGTCGATTTGTGCGGAGAGGTAAATTAGGTGACCTCGGCAAAGGGAGTAATTCATACGGTGTGTCGACCCACAGACTTACGTGACTTCACGGAGCTCCGACTCTCCAATCTCGATGTACACGATAGAACCACCACCAAGGGCGACGACCACTTGACTTGGGTTCGCCGACCCGACCGTGATTCTTGCACCACTTTCCGGTACCCACTCCGCCTTGAGCTCCCGGCCGGAACTGCCAATCAGACGGACAGAAGATGCAGTGATCTTACGTTCAAAGCATCAGAATTAATACAGAAAAGATGACCATCAGAGATTTGAGTCTCATCCTCAAGAATGAAAAACCAGAAGGCCATTCAGAGAGAGACTTGAAAATAACCAACCTGCACGCATTGGTCTTTCATGACATTAGCACAGAATAATGTGCTCTCTTCAGTCGCGAACCCCATCACATCATTCGCCTCTTCCATTTCACCCTGGTCGTTGAACGAGAGTATGCGTGTCTCTCCGATGAAGCATAGGATCAACACATTGTCATACCTGCATCGACAAAAATCGGTATCGCCCGTGTCAGTTATCAAGCCAGTATCCATTAACGAAAACAAAGGAAGGGAGTTCACTTTTTCTTCTTACACCGCATCAAATGTTGGCCTCAAAGACCACAATCCCTTGAGCGCGCCAACCTCAATTTCAGCAATCGCGTTGATGCCGACCCCATTTCTGATGATGCGCAAAGTACCATCTTTATACCCTCCACAACATGCGACAATTTGTCCCTAAAGCCGAAGATGGTGAACCTTGTATCAGCATCAAAAGGCCCACATTGACATCGAAACCAAAACTAAGCAACCCGCCGACACAAACCTGTCCTTGCTTCTCCACATCAACAACACAGAAATCGCTAATCGGAGCTAAGTTCACGAACGTGTCCACGACCTCGAAGAAATCCCCACTTCCCGATCTCTCTGCAGAGAGTCTGATGAGCTGTGAATCACCAAAGTGGGAACCTATAAACACGTAGGAGCTGTCCAAATACACCATGCAAGACGCGGCGGAGGTCTTGCGAATTGAGTCGTAGTGATTCCATTGCAGATGTTGAGGTTTTCGTATCAATACGAAGAGAGCTGTGAGAACAAATTGCTCGAAACCATACACAAAGTCGATATCTACAACACGAAAAGACAGAAAAGAAAAGGCACTTCAACCAACCTCTCCCAGTTGCTCCAGTTTCATCTTAGTCACCATGCTTCCGTCCTCACATGGTTCCAGCTCAAGCAACAAGAGATACAATCGCCCCAGGTAGTCGCCAAGAAGGTAACGGCCTTGATCGATCATGGCGAAACTGTGAAAGATTCTTGACTTGGTTGGAATAAAGCCTATACGTTGAGCAGAAAGGGAAGTATCCACCACTCACCATCGAATAATCGTGGCTTTCATAGAGATCATCACCGGGGCTCGCCTATCACACAGATACATGAGCGTTTGTTCTCCGATAACGATGACACCGCCTGCCATTCATAATTCCGATTCCAGAGCGTCAGTTGACCGAAAAATGTGGCGTCGGAGTAATGTACGATATCTACTCCTGTCCTCCTACCTATCTCCCTCGGCAGTGGTAGCAACATGCTCGCCCCCATTTCCAAATTCTCCTGACGGAACACCTCGGTTTCCTTCTTCGTATTATCATCGATCTCGTATGCTTTGAAATGCTTGGTGTTTTGCGCGTCTTGGTATAAAACACCGAGGGCAGCCGATGCGCGATGAGGTATATGAACAAACGCCAGCGTGATGATTTGCAACTCTTCCACACTACCACAATTCACCGATGTAGGAACGGAAAAAAACTAGAGTTAATACCAAATGTATTCAATTTGTTTTTCTCAACTCCCGGCATACATGAACGTGAACCAAACCGACCATCGAAAACTTACCGAACATTAAATGCTTCCATCCCGGACCCTGTCTTCCGAGTCTTAGCTATCTTCGACCTCCCTGATCCCCCCCGCTGCCCAGCACCCCCCGTAAACCCCAAATCAAATGGTATGATCTTCAGCAATCCCTGATACATATGCAAGGCGATAAACCGTCCATCTGGGTGGACAAGTCCGATCTGGCCAACATCCGACGGCCGACCAGTGCGATCCCGCACATCTGCAGTTGCTTCGGTTTTGACTTTTCCTGTTGTGGGGTCGAAGCTGACGATGCAGCATTTGTAGCGCTCGGTTGATATGAAGAGGTGATCCGTTTGGGCGCCCTGGAATAGAGCGGGGGTGTGGGTGAGGGGTACCCGGAACGTGAAGGTTTGTCGTGGGAATGAATTCTGGGATCTGGTTATTTGGAACTTTTTTTGATACTCACAGGTGGTCTAAATAGCTCCATACAAGCTATCCTTCCGTACACCGGAACGTCTTGTAGCAAGCGCAGTCCCTCCTCTGCCAAGACATAAACGCTGAAGTATGTGCATTTGCTACAAGCATCATCAACAATGAAGCATTAATGGTCAGTCAATCCTAAAAGGGCTTGTCTTTCGTTGGTTCTATCGACTCAGCTGGAACGATCTCCTCGATCATCGAAAAAGCGTAGGCACCGTACCTGATGATGAGGTTTGTTTCATTCGGACTGGTGAAATTGCCCTTGGCTGAAGCGGATACGGAGGTTGGCCGCTGAGCACTGACCACGTAAAAGTGATTTGCGGTGGCCGACATGGTGGAAAAACTCTCTGCTCTTATTGTCGTGTGGAGGTCTCGTCTCTTAGGGATTTCTGTGAAGAACAGGTCCGCAAACGTTGTATCACACTCACTGCATGGGGTCAAAGGTTAGCGCCTCGTATCTTCACTCTCCGCCGAGAAACCATGGACGTTGACGGTAAGCACGTTGAAGCAGACACACCTTTAAGGATCCATTAGCATCCCGCGATGCACGCATGAACCGATGCTTTCATTGAATGTTACATCCCTGGCGGATATTCCTTACAATGCTCTTCCCATCGCTCACACACTTGACAGATCTAACCGAAAAACAAGAAATCGGCGGTTTAGCTCATTGGACGCTTTCCACCTACAAAGCCGGCTATGGTGTGGATCAACTCCGCGATGAAAACCTCGACACCTATTGGCAGTAAGTCTCACCTGATCCCTTTCTTAATCCAGATCGGCGGAACACACATTCTCAACACCTTTCAATTCAAAACCTTTGACTGTCTGTCCCCAACCCGCAAAATACGGTTTCTATCTCATCCGCCCACCACCCAAATCAGATCCGACGGCCCTCAACCACACCTCGTCAACATCCAATTCCCCAAGAAGGTTACAATCAAGGTACCGATGCGCTGTCTTCACCCTGCACCGTACAATATTGTGTGAAGAAAGTAAGCATTCATTCATACCCGCAGCAAATATCCCTCTACTTAGACTACAAGCAGGATGAAAGCTACACTCCGAACAAGATTTCGATAAGAGCTGGAACGAGTTTTCAGGATTTGCAGGTAATTCATTCAGTGTTTTTGGTGTCTTGGCTCGGTTTGAGCGTGAATGCATGAATTATGACAAAGAGCTCCTCGGTTCCTCGAGCACGCGTGAAAGGAAAGAGATTATGTTCTAACGAATGCATTGCTCGATGTAATGTTTTGGTAAGTAGGAGGTCCAAGTGGAAGAGTTTGAGGAACCATCGGGATGGATTCATTTTCCGCTGACGGACGGTGAGAACGAGTAAGTAAACGTGAGTGGGCTGGTTACCCACGGAAGATCAATCGCATGCTCTTCTACTGGTCGATGAGTTTCAGACTTTACTTATTGAGACCCCACTCTTTTCGACTATCGCCCCCGAAACGTGCGTGGCTCTCAGAAACCCACTCCGCACACATCTTCTCCAGCTCGCGATTCTTTCAAACCACCAGAATGGCAAAGACACGCATGTTCGCCAAGTGAGGATATTCGGTCCGCGGCAGTGAGTAAAACCCCCTCATATTCCCTTCGTAGCTTCTGGTTTGTGTGTGTGTTTACAGTTCTGATGTTGTTAAGCTTTGTTTTGCTTTCAGACGCCCGTTACTACAAGATGCGGATATGCCGCCGTTTTCGTCTCGGGAGTTCGACATGTATATGACAATAAGATGACACAGCCCACAGGTGTCTGTGTCTGTCATCTGTTTTGCCATTTCCTCAACTTGGAGGAAAGAGCTTGAATATTTAGTTTTGCATACTGTTGATGTTTTAGAAACCTATCTGTTGACCGTCTTTCTCGACGATCGTCGTGGAGTATTCACCCGTTTTTTCGGACTCGCAAAATTTGCCATGAAGATCACCATACGTGACACAGAAGTGGATCAGTCGCGTTGAAATCTTCATCTATTCTTGTTTTGCTTACTGCCTTCAGATTTGCCCTGAGGTTTTCAGCAGGGTTTTCAGGGCAGTCTTCCTTTGGTTATATGTGAATGCTCGTAATTGTTTTTGTTGCGCGATGTAGCCATAAGAAACGCTTTACATTGTACACTGTTTCCAAGATTTTGGTCCCTCAATCGAGTTGGAGTCAATCGAGAAGATTAAAATTCCGGTAGCTCCCAAAAACTGTCTCCGTTCGTTTTCGAAAGGGCCGGGGGTATAGCAGAAGAAAAGTAAAAACAAAGCCGTGCCAAAAGCAACTTGAAGCACTTCATGTACGTTTCCGACACCAAGCTCCTATACACTTCATCACACAATCATATCGCTGTACCAACCAAACTACTCGACGAGAAACCCGAGCTCGGAATTGAGTGATTCGAGCCTGACCGCGGTGTTGGGGAAGACCGAGAAGACGCTTCCGAAACATTATATGGAGTGAGAGCGGCAACAGAGACCCGCGTCGACGTCTGTAATGATGGCGGTGGTTGATGTCGCATCCGCTGTTCGTAGTGTGAATGTTGTTGACGCGGTTCCGAATCGTGATGGGGGTATGTGTGGGAAGGCCTGTCATGAGGAAACGCAGGTCGTCGGATGTCGTCACTTTTTAAGTGAGAATGGGTGTATGGGGTTGTTTTGTTGGGGACCGCGTTGTGGTATTGCAAGGGCATTTGCGAATGGGGGGAAGGGGGGTATCTGCTATGTGCCATTTTTGATGCAACGACAGGTTGGGTTTCGTAAGGAGGTGCGTATCTTCCTTGGCAGCACGGTGCGTGGCAAGGTTGTGACGATGTCCTGTAGTAATCATTTGAAGACGGCGGTGGCGGTGGCGGTGGTGGTGTCGGATAGTCTGGAGGAGACCAGGACCTGGTGTGGTATTCCTCTGTGTACCGCGTATGATGGTGATCACGGTGACGGTGACCATGAGGCGGACTAGAGTGGCGGGGGGGATAGGGAGCATACTGTTGGTGGTGATGCGAGTGGTGTTGATGCGAGTGGTGACGATGCGAATGGTCACGATGCTGATCCGAATAATGATGAGGGGGAGGGTAATCTCTTGAACATGTGGGG
>JADGJF010000407.1:0-21087 GCA_027596845.1 Quaeritorhiza haematococci | reverse complement strand
GCACGTATGTATGGAACGGCGGGATAAGTCAATTTCTTCGAACTTTCGGACATGGAGTACTTTGATAATGTTGTGCAATGTAAAACATCTTGAATACCCCTTACCTTCAATGAGGGCACGTCGTGAACATGATCCCCGCTCATGGCAACAACCTGACCCGTGGACTTGAGCAGCGAAACCAACGCCAGTTTGTCCAACGCCGATGCGCGCGCTAGGACTCGCAACCTGGGTAGAATAGACAGTTTTTCCTCGTTCGACATGGCCCGAAAGGCAGACCCGTCCAGAACTAGTCCAGAATCACCTTCTGCTTCGTCCGATAATATCCCGCATTCACGAGCGATTTTGCATGCGGTCAAAGTGTGATCGCCTGTGACCAGACGCAGTGACATGCCAGAGTTCTTGCAAATCGTGACCGCATCCGGAACCTCCTTTCGCAACGGATCATGAATTCCAACGATCCCCAAAAACACTAAGTCGTGCTCTGGATCATCTGCACGCCCTTGAAAGTCCAACGTCGTCAGCTGTTGATCAGTGTCCTTGAACGCCAGTGCCAAAAGACGCAGACCCTTCGACGCCCATGCAGAAATAGTCTCTTTGGCCTGGGCAAAGTCCTCAGCCGTCATACGTCTGACTTTCGAGCCCCTCTCAACCAGAACGTGCGTGCATAGCCCCAAAATGATCTCGGCGGCACCTTTTGTGTATAATCGAAATCTGTGGCCACCGCTTTGCTCTGGCGACTTCGCCAAAGGACGTACAAGCGTAGACATACGCTTCCGATCAGATGAAAATGACCACGTTCCGTTTTCTACCCTCGTCACTGCTTTTCTGACCTCGTTATAGTTAACCCCGAGCTCATGGCAGAACACGAGTAGAGCGCCCTCGAGTTCACAGCCGACTTGCTGAGTTGAAGCGTGCGTGATGTTGGTGCTTTTGTCCTTTGTTCCGTCATCATCGCCGCCATTAGCCCGAAAATACATACTATACGCCCCGCTCATCTCGATTTGTTTCAAGAAAGTCGTCGAGTTGATACAAATCCCTTCACAAAGAATATCTTTTGTCGCTTGAGGAAGGTCCCACTCCGCTACATGTTTGCCTTCATCCTGGTGCGCCCATTTTCGGTTAGCCCCATCCCCTCGTTCCACCATCGCATCTTTTTCATGAAAATCATCCGTAGGTGGCGTGCAATATAGTCCGTCCGCAGTCATCAATGCAACAACAGATGTCCGATTTTCGGTGAGAGTCCCGCTTTTCCCAGTGCAAATGCATGTCGCCCTTGACATCATTTGCAGCGCATCCAGATGTTTGACTGAACACTTATCAGCCATCATCTTGTACATCGAAAAAGCCAGTGAGATTGTGACGGCCAACGGTAAACCTTCGGGGATCGCCACGACGAGGACGCTAATAGCGACGACAAAGTTGCTCGTGATTTGCTGAAAGCGTGGGAGTAACTGCTCGACGGAGGAAACGGTATTTTGGGAATTTTCACCGACGCAGGGTAGAAGCCATAATTCCTGTCCCTGTACCCATTCGATGGACCATTGAACGAAAAGGGCGATGAAAGTAAGGACCCCAGATGCCACGCCAACTTTTCCGATTTCGAGAGCGAGACGTCGAATTTTCTTTTGCATCCTTGTCTCCTGGTCTGCCTTGGGGAACGTCCCTTGCGATTGGACAGCCATTGCAGAGGCCTGAAGTGCAGGGTTGGATGCATCTCCTTGCTGTTTGAACTGAACCGAGTCCGTCTGCGACTGTTCCTTTTGGGTTTCTTCCGACCCTCGTGATCTTTTCATCCGCCCAAGAGCCGAGTGCACCCCCACCGACGTCACTAGCATGACACCAAATCCTTCCACGACGCAGCTCCCTGCAAACAGAAAAGGGTTGTCGGAACCTTTGTTGACGGTGATAGGTCCTTCAGCGTCTGTCCATTTGCCGCTTGCAACCACCAGCTTTGCCTCATCAACCATCAAATGATTCCCTTCAACCAGTAACCCGTCTGCTGGTATCTCATCACCCATCACGATCTCCACCAGATCCCCCACCAGGACATCCCAAGACGAGATATGATCCTTCACCCCACTTCGGATCACCTTCGTCTTTTTGTTCGACTGAAGAACAAAGAGGGCATAAAGTTTTTGGTTTTTGTACCATTCGTTGACACCCGTCACGATCAAAACTAGCCCTGCTGTGATGAAGATGGCGCTCCCGTCAATCCACGCATTTGCGCACTTCCTCGCCAGTTCGACAACAAGGACACAGACACCGCCCAGCAAAAGAATTTTGATGATGATATCCTCCTTGATTTGGCTCCAAATGATTTCGGGGATCGTCTCCATTCGGGGTGGTGGTATGATGTTGGAACCAAATTGCAATTTGCGGATATCGGCGTCGGTGGGTTTTAGTGAGATGGCACTGGATGTTGTGGGTGCCACCTTCATTTTTTGTCGTTTTTGTTTGTTGAACGGCCAAAATGAGAATGGGGACGATAGCATGTCGATGTTCATGAGGAGGTTGAAGTTGTTGTTTGTGGCGAGTGGGGTTGGGACAGGAGCTGGTGTACTGCATGACCGGCCACAGCTGTGCATGTCCGCAGTACCTGGAGTGAGACCCCAACTCGGACGTCGTTGTTGTTGTGGAATTTCCAGGCCCCTTGTTAAGGAAGTTTTGAGAAGTAAGGCGACGCCCTCCACCCCGCCATACTGCCCAATTAAAAGTGTTTCGATCCGGTTCTGAACCTGAGCTCGGTAATGATGTGTGTGGGTGTGGTTGAAGTGGTGTGCGCCGTACATTTGCTGGGGATTTGTTTGGTACTGACGTGCATGTCGGTGAATGATGAAGTCGCAAAGTTGATTAAGTTCCGAGATTCCAAGCCCAAACTCCGTTTTCTCCAAAGTCGAACAGATCTCCTTCACTTTCGCAAGAGCTTCAAGCCGTCTCTCCTCCTTGAGCTGTGCATCCTGGGATGAGTTTTTCCGGATGTAGTCGGTGTTGTGGGGGAATGGGATGATTTGGTCGGAGTAAGTTGGGAGGGAGGGATCACTGTTGGCGTTGAGCTTGGATTCTTCACTGTTGCCGTAGTCTCCCCTCCCACCACCATCAGCAACGATGCGATCGACGACATCGTTGTTGGAATCATGCGTCAGGATCGTTGGTGTTGACGGATTCAGTGGCTCGGTGGTCGTGGGAGGGAGCGTTGTGGGTTTAGGAGGAGTGCCCAACGCTGGCAACATTTGTGTCGAGGTTGCTCGTGCACGATCGGACTTTCCGCAAAATCATCTCCAAAAGACCTGAAGATGCGAAATATGCCTGCAAATATCCGTATTTGGTTGCAAGGCGATGTGGTGGCTTCCTTGATGATTGACCTTGAACGTAAAATGGGTCATAACATAAATTAGCCGAAAAAATCCAACAGAAACATGCTGTGTAGCATTGAAGGTCGTTCTGAACACTATTGTACGATGGGTTGAAGACAGGCAACCGCGATGAAGACCTCGATGAAATCCAGCAATCAACTTACTTTGTTTACAAATGCTTTAGCCCATTTGTTTCCTCGTCGTACGTGCCCAAAACCAGGTGATGATTGGCATAAAGCAGACCCTGGTTTTCGAAAAAATGGCAACTAGATTCATCATCAATCATGGGTTACAAGATTTTCTCGGTTTCTATCGTTTCATAAGCGAAGGGGGACCAGAAGAACCTGGCGCCACCCACTCCGTAAATCGGCAGATGAGCGGCGTTCGGTTAGCTGCTATGCAGAAAGGGTTTCGTTATGTGCACAGCGAACAACAAGCAAATTCAAACAGAGTTTTGATTGTTTATCAACCATTTTATTCTTTTCCTTAGTCCCACATCCATCTCCCGTCAAAAACCAAAAAGCGTGATATGTGCGGGTGAAAACCAAAAAATTACATAACCAGATTTCAAGTGCGAAAAGACATGCCCTACAGCCGGTTGTGAGGAATATACAGAAGAAGGTATGAGGCACAGTAACACCCTCTGGCTTGAATAGGGCTCATGCCGAAAAAACATTGGGGAAAATTTCCTTGGATATGCGGATGTGAAGAGGGTGGGAGTGGGGTGGGGTGGTGAAGAGAGACATACATCATGCGAAACACCCGCATCCGAAAAGACAAAACGAAAACCAAACCATGCCTCGAAGGAACCGAGCACCGCTCAAGATTGACGCCTCAGGGAACCAAAGCTAGCGCTCAAGTGTGCCCGAGCCAGAGCATTCTGCGTCATCTTCGCCGAGACGCTCGTCAAATCCGTCACCTTAGACACCCCAAAATCGCGGACAGACTTAAATCTGTCGAACGCACTTTCCGTGACGTTCGAGTACGTCGACGCACCCAAAGCGCGGGCAGATTGAATCCGCTCGAACGCGTTCTCTTTCGCTTTGGTTGCGGTGGAGAAGACGGAGCCAACAGCACCCCATATTGAGCGGCGCGACGAGTTGATGCTGTTCGCGACGAAATCGACCGACGCTTCCCAGGTGTTATCGATGGTGGTGAAGATTGCGGGGAGTTCAACGATTTGAGGGGTAATGACGACAGCCGAGTCTCCGCTGGTCGATCGGGCGTCTTCGGATTTGGTGTCTTCGGAGTCAGAGTCCGGGTCTTGTCTCACGACGACGACTTTCCCTGTTTCATTCCGGGTGATCCTTGTGAGACTCGTCGGTGCATGCCTTGCAGCCAACGGAATCGAGCTCAGCGGATTTCCAAGTGGTTTTGGGACGGTGGTGACGCTTGCTTCCGAGTTTCCAAGGCTCACTTGTTTGGGAATGGGCTTCTTGACAGTGGCACTAACATCCGAAGCAGGAGGACCCATGAGCAAGGAAAGAGGACGGCGACGCTCTTCGATCTTCTTGATATCCAAACTGTCGCGAACGACTTCCTCGACTTGATGCGAGTGAATCACAATCCCCGACTTGGTTCCCGGTTTCACAGCAACGGCAAATTGAACGGGCCACGAAGCCTTGGGGGGTGCTGTCGAGGCAGAAAAGACCACAATGGCCGAGGTCGCTCCCGAAACATGTCCCCGCGCTTCGGCGACGTCAACGACTTGCGCGTGAATGGGCCTGGGCTTGGGTTCCAAGATCACCTCCGCTCCTTTTGCGTACATCTTCTTCGGCAAGGCAATCGCGAATAGAACTGAGTCCTTAATCGAGGGGCTGTCCTTGTTCAAGGCGGTCAAGCTAGCGGGATCCCCGACTTCAACATCCAACTGGAAGAGGCGTTGAGAAGGGAGAAAATCCTCCTTTGAAATGGTCACATTAGCTTTGGGAGCGAGACGCTGAGGAGACCGAACTAAGAACGGGAAAGGCCCGTTCTGTTCGAGATATTTCTCGACTTCCAGGATACACATCGGAGTTTGCACCTGGATGCGTTTGATCAGCGCTGAAATGGGAGAGAAGGGGTAAACAAATTTAGAGCGTTGCTCAATGTGCCCCCGTAATGTCAATATATCAAGTTCAGTTCGATTGATATTTACTTACCAGAAGGAATGTATCCTTTCACATCAACTTGCACGATGTAAGTAGTGGTGACACCCCCAAAGCTCGGCTTCAAAACCCAGCCAGCCAGTGCCAATTCGCCTCGCACACGGTTCGGGTCCTGCGGAGCTTTCTGATCGACAACGGAGGTGCTCAAGAAGTATGAAGGTTCCTCCACCGACTCGCCAAACTGTAAAGCAGTTGCGCAGACGAAATCGCGGCCAGCGACGGGGAATGTACCCTTTTGTTGCACGTACGAAAGTGATTCGTTTGTGTTGAATACTTCCAGGATCTTGACGCTTTCGAAACGAGCGTCCCCTGAAAAATATGAAGGTGAAAGGATTCAAAACCATAAATGTTTGGTTCACACCAGACCATCTCGTCCGTTTGTTCCCGCAAGTTCCCATAAAGAAAGATCCTACTATTCCTGCTCAGATCTGAACTGAGAAGAAATACTTACAGACTTTACGTGCCACTGAACTTCGGATTACGCTAACGATTTCCTGCGGTGTCCAAGTACCATGGATCAAGGCGTCTCCTCTGATCATAGGAAGG
Source organism: Quaeritorhiza haematococci (assembly GCA_027596845.1). Classification (NCBI taxonomy): domain Eukaryota; kingdom Fungi; phylum Chytridiomycota; class Chytridiomycetes; family Quaeritorhizaceae; genus Quaeritorhiza; species Quaeritorhiza haematococci. Next base: position 15,041 of record JADGJF010000407.1, on the reverse strand, counting down.
GCCACACCCTCAATCGGACGAGTCGAGATACGAGTGCGGCCTTTCACTGAGTTGCAGGTCCATCCGCTGGACATCGGGGTGAGAGTGTTGAGCAAGCTAAACGCACGGTTTACCGCTGTTGCGTGGGGATGGGGCTGGTAACGCTGCACAGACAGAGATTTGGGAACGCTCTTCTCCACTTTCCGTCCCTGTTCAACCCGTTCGGCAACGACAGCAGCAGCAGGTGTGATGATGTTGGTGACTCCGGGAGCAGCGGGTTCGGGTTTCTCCTTATCCTCACTCTTATCTCCACTCGCCGTCTTGGTTTCAACTTCGACGGGATCCTTAGTGAGGGCCGGTTTTTGAGCGATTTTGCGACGCTTCCAGAGCCTCGACGGGGACTGGACTATGTACATCACAAACCGGGCGAAACCCTGAAATAAACAGAGACAAGAAGCCAGAAGGGAGTCTCGGGTGTTAGCCGCGGCGTTTTCAACACAAGTAACGAAAACATGTGGAAATACAGATGACTAACCTTGGGCAAACGTAGGATAGTCCAAAGACGGCTCCTCGACGCTTGCGGTGTGAGAAGCAATACGAAGAACAAGATCGTCAGAACTGGACGAACGAAGTGAATAAACTTCGCAGTCACATTCCGGCGACGAGTTATCAGAATGCTGTCCATGTTCAAAATCGGATTATTCGGCGTGTGAAAAGAAAAGTGGAGCGGATCGAGCGAAGGCGCCGGTGGTGGGTGGGTTATGATTTCTTGGGAGAAATTTGGAACTTTTTGAAGTTGGTTGATTGAGGTTGAAACTGGTGAAAAAGCGGTTTAAAAAGCGGCAAGAAATTCGATAAACAACCCAAGTTGGAAGGATGAGTTGGCAAGGATTACGCTGACTGGCGGCGAGCGGAACCGAGTGATTTGATTGTAGGAACTTTCCGTAAATAAACCTGAGGCATTTGACATTGTTTACTGAGACTGGTCACCTTCGGGCAAACATTCAACGGAGAGGCATGTGAGAAGGACCCTGGCACACGCACACACTGGCACCTGAACCCCAATCAAACACACCCCGACATGTGAGTACAAGCCCCAACAAGTCCGCACTAAGCCTCGTGTTCTGGAAACTCCGAATCAGACTCCGACGACTCTGACCAGGACCAGACCAGGATTCTGAAAAACCAAACTCTGGCGCGATAATGGGGATCGAACTTCCACGGAGGGAAGATATTAGGATGAGAACTTACTAATATGTATTTTTCGGTGAATTATCTTTTTACAGTAACGTACCGTCCCCTCTCTTCACCGTTCTCAGGAGGGAGGGGGGCTAGAGTCACTATGAGAGGAATAAATCAATCAACACAGAACGAGAGCGAGGACTTGAAGACTCGAGAGCACTATCAGGAGGTTTTGAGGCGGTGGTGTGTATATTTGAAACGGTCAAAATACTGCCAGCATATGTCTAAATCCCAAAAGCGGCACAGCACGACCGGCACGGGTGGCGATGCTGGCAACCTCAGCATGCAGCTGTCACCATCAAACAAACTGAACGTCCCACAATGCTGCTCTATCGGATGGGGTCGAGGTTGAACGCGCACCATCGGTTGCGGGGTCGAAATGGCACATAGGTTATGGGTTTGAGAAGGGAAAGACCTTGGGCTATAAGATTTGATGACAGCGGGTCCTCCTCAGAAGTGGGGACAAGACTCCAACGCGAGCTCATACCTTCAGTGACTCTTCCAAACTCAGCATATCATGTTCGGAGAGATCGTAGCTACCCACAAACATTTCTGCATCAAAATGAATGGAACAAAAAAAACCTATGTTACATAATCGCGATGTAAAGACTTTGCACGTATGTAATATGAATTCGGGGCATTCGACCCAGATTCTGTGTATACGTACCTGCCGTGTTAGTAAGTAAATGCTATCTCAGAATGATGATGGAGTTCGGGATCCATTGAAATGAGTTGGACGTGCATGGGAGTCGTCGAAAAGAGTGTGTGAAGAGCGTGGAATTCGATATTGTTGATGTGCAAACGTCGAGTTATGAGGGGCCGCTTGATGATGTCAGAGTGAGTAGGGCGGCGGGGATGTGGTGGTGACGTATGGGAATCCAGATGCGAAGTTCGGAGTATTCTCAGTAGTGGCGGCAGAGGGACTGTACCAGATTATTTCGATTGACGTTGTTGCGGTAAATGCGCAGAATTGGATGGTTGTGCCCCTTGAAGATCGGACATGGCAGTGATCGACGTCTTAGGGAACGGAAGTTTGTGATAGTAAACGATCCTGCCGCTGACAGACTGTTTGGAAATGGAAATTGTGGTTTTCAGTTGGATGGTGTATTTGTGAATCTGGAAGATGAAAACACACACCAAAACCAAATGGAATTCACTATTACAGCTCCTTACCAGACGACATTTACTTTGCCGACAGGTTTCGCTTTGTCTTTCCTATGCATCCTAGTCTGTTTCTTGAATCGTCTCCGATCTGGAATGTTACATCTGCGTGCGTCGTTGCTGGCGTCGTTGTGATGATGGGGATGCCAAAGGCACACAAGCGTACACAAGCGTGATTCATTTCCCGCCGATGTCTTCATCCGTTGAATGCCGATTCGCCTTGTGGCGTGGTGGGTCCGTGGTGGATTGAGCGGGAAGCCTGCGCGGCTCGAACCCTTTGTAAGGAAAAGTCATGATCAGAACCCAGCTCGGTTATGAATGGCCAAGTAGGCGGTGGTTCAGCTATAGAACTCACATCATCATGGAAAATTTCCCAGTATGTCCCAGCCGCACGGTACGAGTTTTGCTTCATATGAAAATGTGGGTCGTGGTCATTCAATCTGACCACCACAGTTGTCGAATATTGGGTTGAAGGGCAACATCATCGCAAAGCATGTAGTACCTCAAAGCCAGATCCGTGTGAGTGGAAATATTCGTCGAGCAACCATATAGACGCAGGCCTGGTGCCCATTGCACTTCAGGTTGTTAGCACTAGAGCCCCTTAACTGTTCTAGATATGACGAAACGACTTCAACGTCCTTTGTAAGAATGGAGGTATGCCCGGGCCGTCTCATCGCAGAGAGATGCCATCAATTCTGAACCGTTACGCGGTCGAAGGTGCAATTGTTGCTGGTTGGAAGTGGTTGAACTTGTTGAGCTTCGCTTTCGGCCATGTCCACACGCAGGTCGTCTGCCAGAGTTTGGGGATGAAGAGGGAACGGCCGTAAGGCTTGAGATTCAAACAGACGAGGCATTCCATTTTTATCGTCGCTCCCCAACATTCTTGGACATAAACCCAACCACGACTTCCTACCTTCAAGACGAGCCAAATCTTTCGCAGTCAAAAACCATCATCTCAGCATCAAAGTGGACTTTGCATGGAACGGTCGAGGTCAATTGCGATGTGAAAAGCTTCCGATTGCTGGTGCGAGTGTCACTGAGAGCTGTCTAAAGACATATGCTTCTGAGTAATCGAAAAGAAAGCGATGTTTATTCACGTCGGGTCAGGTTCTGAATACCTCTTTCCGGATTGGAAGTCGTCTAGATAAGAAAGACAGCACGAGGAAGAACATGAGGGTTCAAACCTATTTGATCGTCAGTTCAAGTTGCATGAAAAAACCGTCGAATGGCACGTGCATGCGACCTGAGGCTCTCCTCCATTGTAGTGGCAGAGTACGTACCTAAGTGTGGAGAAGACCCTTGCACTCGAAATAAGGGTAGCTAGAACCCATAGAGGCGGTGCGGTCGCTCTGGAAGTAGGTGGAACAATGGGTGCCAGTGGGATTTGTTATGGATGATGTGATGACGTTAAAAACCAAAGCGAAATGAAGTTGCAACGTAGTTCCGAATCCCGATGTCGATATTCACTTTCACTTCACTATTCAATCTCTCTTCGTTGGCATTCGCGCATGTGCCAATTCTGCTTCAATTCTGCTTCTTGAAGTGATGTGAGGGTATTGAACGGAACTGGCCCTGGAACTGGCCCGAGTTGCTGCGATGATATTGATGCGAGACTGATAATTAAAACTTGTGAGTATGATAAACTTGATAACGAGCCACATCCACGATGTCGTTTTGGGGTTGGACGTGATGGATAGATGGACCAACAATACTCACAAGTCCGCGACAACGGCTGTGTCTCTGGAAGTTCATATTTGGGTTGGTATCGTTATGCCTGCTGTCTGCCGCCGTTGCTTGTAATCAGCACGGTAACTTCTTGGAAAACCATGAAATGCGTCTGGGTTCGTTCAGTTCGAACGTGAACAATGGAACAGTGGAGCTGAAAGTAGAATTGTGGCAGTGGTTTCGCTGTGAAACAACTCGTTTCCAAGAGCTGGGGACCGGGGGCTTGGACGGGGGACACAGGGGAGATCTGGCGGGAGGCGGCAGCCCAAGGGAGCCGAGACCTGGTGACTGGAAGGTGGGAATCGATCAACGTAGTAAAAGATGAAAAACGCCAAGCTCACGAAGCAACGAAGTTCATTTACCCACCACTGCACTCCCAGACATTTTCACGGCCATTTACTGTAATCGTGGATTCGCTTACAGCTTGGGCGGTACAACAGAGCATCTGTCATGTGAAAGAATGTGAGTTTTAGAGTGATGAGGGGTGCTTCGTTTCTTGGTGTTGGGTATGGGTCTGTTTTTGGAGTGAGGGAGGGCGAGAGATTGTCTACGAGATTGCGTAATTGGAGGTGGGAATTGATCAAACAGTGGCAATTCGGTTAATGAATTTGAACGACATGACACCTTGACTCAAAACAGCAGCAGAGTTCACTCGCCCTCACCATTCCAAATCCCAACGTCGCCGCGAAAAAGATCCATGGATTCTGCGGCTATATCGGCACTACCACAACGACAGAGTGTCTATCGCGTGGCAGGATGGTGCGTCGGTGGAAGACCGAAGTTTCGGATTGATGAAACGGTACTTCGCCTCTTGTAGCGACCGGAATACAATCTGTTTGGGGTGTTGGCTGTGAAAATGTGAGAAATCGTTCTTAGTAAACAGGTAACCCGATCTCGCAATCTCAGGGACTGTAGGCGGGTATCAACCAGCCCCCACTCACCTCGTAATCGCATTGAATCATGTTAAGAGATGAAAGAAGGATCATACCCACACAACGCGTCGACGGAATGTTGCCAAATCCATCCAGCCAATATTGATACCTATTCAAAAACAACCAAATGCTCAGATGGTCGATAAACGTGGCGCACAGTCAGTGCTTGACTGCACCCAAGTTTACTGGTACTTAGGTTTGTCAACACATCTCTGTTTGCTTCACCTCCTTTGCCCTTGCGGCAGTCACAGCACATGTATCTTCGTACCGAATCATCGATGTATTGATGAGGACCATAGTGAAGTAAACGGCAGCGCAGTCCCGTGGTGGACTTTCATTAAGGAAACACCTCTCTCTACTTTTTGGATTCAGGCGTTCGCCCATTCTGGTTCGCTCGAACACGAACTGTGGTGGGAGAAAGCAAAATGTGGCTATGATTTTGCTGTGGAACAATAACGGGACCAACGGGTTCGAAATCAATCTTCCGTCCTTCAGCCATTCCGCAACAGGGGGGCGCAGTGCGAGAGCTGTGAGCAGGGAGTGAGGAGGGCGGAGATCTGGCGGTAGATCGTGCAGCCGGAGATGGGAATTGATCGACGGGTGGTTATCTTGGTAACGCCTAACTCAAAGGCAGAGAGTGACTCCCACTCTCCTCACAATTCCAAATTCCAAACGTTTTCCTCGGCGACGCGACGGTATGAATCTGCGCATTCGAACTCGTCGCCGTTGCAGCTACAACCATATAACGAGGTTGAACCGCAACGACCATGACAGTGCGTCTGTCACGCTGGCGGGATAGTACGAGGTGGAAGTTTGATGAAGGGGCTCTTTGCTTTGTTTACGGTGATTGGGACGGGTCGGCCTGTCTTGTGCGGCAGGGAGGGCGGGAGATAAAAACTCCCAACTCAAAAGCACAGTTCACTCGCCGACCACTCACCTAACTCATGCAGGTCGACATCTTTCGCGGCAACACGTACGAATCCGTGGATATGTTGTTGGATTTGCTGCAATTACGGCGTCACCGACACAATACAACGTCAGAGAGTCTGTCCCGGCGAAGGATTGATGTCGATTGATGGAAGGGCGTTTCGACTCTTGGTATTGATGGTGCTGAAGACGGGTGTTGGGTAGGTCTGGGTTTTCCGAGAGAGAGGGCCTGAGATTGTGCCGCGGGAAGGTGGGAAATCGATCATGGGTGGTTAATCCTGGATTCCTGGTAACGCCTCACTCAAAAAGCAGCAGCAGAGTTATACTTTATCTACCCTCACCATTCCAAATCCCAGATGTTTTTTGCGGTTACGCATATGGACCGCATATGGTCTGTCATGTGCACGCGCAAGGATGGAGGTGTCGGATTGATGAAACCGTATTTCAGCTCTTGGATTGACGGTGTTGGGTAAGGGTCTGGTTTGTGGGCGGCGGGAGAGCGGAGGCAGAGGCGGGAGATCGTCTTAGGAGATTGCGCAGATGCTGGAAGGTGGGAAGTCCCTGAAAAGGGTGGTTATCTAGGTTATCTTGCAACATAAGACGCCCATCTCAAAGCAGAGCTCACTCACCTCACCATGACAAAACATCTTTGCGGCGACGCATATGCATCCATGGGTTCGTTGCAGATACATATGGTGACATAACCAAAACTACCGAGCAGCGGTTGTCACGCGCAAGAATGGTCGTTTTGGAATGACTAGGGCTGGAGATCTTGAGAGCGATCGTGCATCTGGAAGGTGGGAATTCAATAAGATAGTGCACGTGCGTGATTAATTCTGGCAATGGAAACGCGAATACATATGCTTGCAGCTGGTTTGATACTGCATCCACTCACCTCATCGTGGCGGCATCACGGCAAATTCGACGCTTTCCGCGGCGACAAGTATGAATTTGTGGATTCGTTGCAGCGATGGCGGCACTGTGGCCACAACGACAGAGGCGTCTGTCACGCGCAAGATGGTGAAAGTTTTGGATTGATGAAACAGTTTCCGCCTCTTGCTTTTAATGGCAGCACCGGGAATGCAATGTGTGCTGGAGACGTTGTCCGCCATGTATTGTCCAAAGCCATGTGAGTGAGAGATCGTCAAAAGATCGTTAGTGACCCGATCTGTGAATCTGTAGGTGCAAGATCATGACAAGACGGACATCGACCAGGTTTCACACACCTCGCAATCGCCTTCAATCATGCGGAGATATGAATGACGGATCATTCTTGGCGACGACATCTTGGCAGGTCAATCAGGCTTCCTTTGCGTCCTCCGGAGCCAGCGAGGAGCCACGGAGCAACACCTATTGAGAAACCATCAAATGATGTTCAGAGCGTTAGAAATCAGAAATGAATGACAGCGGGGAGCTTTGCCATTTCCATTGAAATCTCTTCAGAGCACCGGCTTCAGCGAGTATGGATCCCTATTGAAAAACAATCAAATGCCGAGAGTGTTAGATATCCGAAGATACGACGAGAAGAGGGAAGTTGCGGGTTGCGTTAATAGCAAGGTAAAAATAGTGCACAGTCAAAGCAGAGTGCATCCAAGTAACGTTCACTGACACGCGTCCACGACGCATCCACACATCTCCAATTGCGTCGACAGCCCATTTGCCCTTGAAGCAGCCACAATACTTCGATCCTCACGTCACCGTACCCCACCCCCTCCTCCTCCAAAGTTCAAAAGCAGCCTGGACGTCCTTCGCGCGTCAGAACCAAACGTCAGAAAACGCTCGCCGCAACAAAGAACAATGAATGCACATTTAGTAAGTGTAATAATAGGTCAATTCGCAATTAAAACATGCACAACATTCTTAAGTTAGTATTTACGCTCCGATTTTCACCCACCCCTCCTCTGCCTCCCCTTCACCCCTCTACTCCTCCCTGCGATTGCGTCCTTCCAATAACTTTTCCCCCTTCGATTCGAATTCGGAAGCCCTTCTATCAGCTCAGATATATACAAACCACCAAACCAAAAACGGCAAACATATTTGAAGTTAAAACATCGATTTCCCAAACCACATTTGATTTTGTTGCATATGATTGATTCTAGGCGAAATCTCGAGACCGGTTTGGGGGATGAGAGTCTTCTTCTTCCGCCACTGCCGCTGCTGATCCTGCCGTCGTGGTTATGGTGGCGATATTAATTGTGGTTAGATGTGGGTGTTGTGTTGTGTGGTCGCTCTGGGGAGATGGGTGATGATGCTGCTGTTGGTGTCGTGGCCATGAATGGACCAGCCCCCCATGCGCAGGTAAGCTCAGGGCTGATGATGATGACGCGGATGGGACTGGGATGGTGGGTCGTCGCTCCTGCGGTTTTTGGGAACGTAAATAGCGGTATCGATGAGTTGTTGTTCTTGCAACTAGGTGGCGAGATTTGGGGTATGGTACGTACTCGGGCCGTCCTTGTGGTGATTGACGGCGAGGTGGGGAGTTTTCTTCGGGGTGTTGAGTGTGGTGCGGCTGCGGACCGTCAGAATATGATGGAAAATATAACGGATCATGTTCAAGTTCTGGTGTGAGGGGCGCTCGTGGATGCGAGTGTACATATACTGGTGGGAGACGGAAATGATCGGATGATGATGACCCGGCCACGGCTGCGGGTGGTCGTTCTGCTGATAGTGGAAGGGATGTGTACGAAGGTCGTGCGTATTGCGACGATGAGGATGAAGATGGAGGGGGTGGTGGTTGCAGTGTTGGTGGTATGGGTGCAAGTGTGGGAGGGCTTGTTCGTGGATATGAGGACAAGTCTTTTCAGGTTTGGAGCCCCGCAAATGATAGAATTTTTGAATCCACCCGAGCATATCCGTCAACCGCACGAACGCGTTATACGTAAGGTTTGCAAATGTCATTGAATTCAAAGACGGAAACGGTCAGCTTCATATACAACAGATCTGAAGCCAAATCGCTCAAGTTCACGAGGACGCAGGAGTAGATTCGTTTGAACCAACCTAAAGAAGTGCCACGTTGTCCTTCAAGCGGTTGCGGAGGGGGACCCCGCTGCAGTGGTGGTGGTTGCGGCTCGGAAGTGGGTGGGGGTAGCAGTCTCCTCAAATCAACCCAAATGTTGTATGCGTTGTCGTGGAGCCGCACGTTTTGTAAACGCATATCAGCCGCATCCCGTCGGAGCGCCTCAAAGGAATCCAACATTTGTCTACGTTCCTCCCTCATCCGCTCCCGTTCCCGATTCCACTCCTCCCTTTCTTGAGTCAACCGGTCCCGGGTTTGACTGAGTGACTCCGCCCGTTGCATGAGCTCTTTTGTGCGCGCTTCCTGCGGTCCGAGTTCTGCGGCTAGGTCTTCTAACGCCCGGAGGCGCTTCTCTTTGCGCTCCCTAAAGGACCGTTGTGCCTCCCTGTTCTTTTGCGCTCTTCGATCATTGTTCCCAGATCTTTGTGGAGAGGTTGATGATGTAGCCATCGGTGTGCTCGGTCCCGCCTGTTCGCTTCCACTGCCACTGCTGTCCATGGGAGGGAAGAAGACTGGGTTGCCAGGAGGCGAGAGACTTTCATAGTAAGGCGAGAGGGAGTCTACGAACGAGGATGGAGGTGAGGAGGTGGTTGATGTCGTTGGAGTCTGTTCTTGGGGTATAGTAATGCACATAGGTAGGGAAACACGAAAAGAAAGTATGGATTGAAATCTTTGAGCATGCGTCTAACTGCACTGAATAGAAAAAACACCAACAATCTAGGTTCAGGGGGTGTAAACGCACAGGAACATTTTCAGCTGGCCGACCGGCCACGGGGGTTACTGTTGCTTCTTCGGCGGCTTCTGCGGATATTTTCACATCCTCTTCGGGGATATTTGGATGAAGCGGGTGGGACATGATGAATACTTCGTCTTTGCTTGTCCGCCGTTGTAATGGGTGGGTAATTGCGTGCTTTTGTGTTAATGCATAAACTGTATTCCAATGAACGTGCGGTGAATCGGAAGTCATCTGAGGTTTAGGGAAAAGGGAGAACGTATTTGTCTTAAAAAGGCGTTTGATCTGAGAAAATATCTCGGATACGTCCCAGGCATATTCCAGGTTTGACTGCTACATGGTGGTCGTTTTTAGACTTGCCATGGGTTTGCGAAAAACAGTGAAAGGTGGGAACGAGAGAGCGGGAAATCCGGAAGGATGACCAGAGGAAAGTTCCTGGAGGGAAGGGGGGGTACTGGTCCTCGGAATGAGGAGTTTCCGGTTCACGTGAAGGCCGCCAAACCGAGTGTGGTGGGATTCTGAAAGACCCAAATCTTACCATTACCTTAAGTGCGTTTTGGATGCCGGTATGAACAAGAGAGATCTCTAGGATGTGTCGGATCCAGGCGCGGATTTGAATTTCTGGCTCCGACGGTGGGCAAAAAGCTGGACAAAAAGGCGGAGATCAACGATTTTTGTGGGGAGGTCTCTGGGAATGCCCGACCAGCCCGGTTTTGTAGTTGTTACCGCGCCTGTCGGAGTTTGAAGAGCGCGATGAGCGGAAATATGTGCCGGCAAGCGCCGGCGATGGCGTCGTTCGTTTGTTGAAGGAGGAACTGTCAGAAGTTTTTGTTGAAGTTTGGTCGCACCGTTATGTCAGCTCCCAAGACCACTTGCCATATATGGCAAGTAACTCTCCCCTTCTTTTTGTGTCACCTGGGATTGGCTGTAAAGATCCCAGGCGCTCCAAAGCACGGTGAAGACGCTGATATTGAACAAACTCTTGGTAGTTTCAATGCTTTACGTCTTTCTTTACGTCTTCTTTAGCTTCCATATCAGCCTACCAAAAACCAACATCAGAGCGCTTCAGTACACCTCAAAAACACGCAGATCGTGTCAGACGTTCTTGACTTCTTCATTAGTGTTTTAAGCTGTGCATTCCAGGAATCTCAGAGCTCAAAAGCTCACTTCGTTTGCTGGTTAGGATGACCTCTACAAACAGAAATTCAAGGCAAAATCTGTGGGTTTTGCCAGGTTTCTGAGATGATTATGTTGGAACACCGTTGACGCGCAAAGCAGCAGCAAGTTGTCCTTGTCCGCTTCCAGAATCTGGCATGAAGCGAGCTGGGATTGATCAATCCAGACCACGCCAAGATGGAAAGCGCCTTCCAGCCTCACGAGTCTTGAATCACGTGTCCACCCCCTTTCCAAATATGGCAGTTGGAATCCCCTCTCTTGATTGGTCAACCTTGCTCGGTTCAACCAGGCTGGCTTGAAGAGATCAAAAAAAGATCATGTTAACGTCAATGACCTGTGAGAACGACGAAGACACGCCGTGTGAACTATGCCGGAGGTAGACAAACTATCTCACACGCCGGTGGACCTCAACTCCAATCTCTCGCCTTCCAACCAGTGATTTGGCTGGTAGAGCGACGACGCGCGCTTTTTTTGCATTATGGGTATGGAAGCCGGGTGTGGGAGGTATGTGGGGGTTATGTGAGGACCAAGGGACCATCTTCTTTTGGCATAATCTGGCATAAACGCTTCTATATGACTGAGTTTACCTTTGCTGACAATGTTTTACCTGACTTCACAGCTGCAACCCATGGAAAACGAGACCATTCATGATAGTGGGGTGTGTTTGGGCGTGTTCATGGTGGATGGAAGGGAGCAGCTCCTCGCGGAATATTTGGGGTAGTGCTCCCTGAATGAAGGTCTTCTCCTGCGATTTTGGGTTGATTTGGGCCGTTTCAGTACCTTTGGCAAGCGGTTTGATTTCGTTTCGGAGAAGAATTGAGGTTTAGATCTGTCGATTGTTTGGACATTGCTTGCCATTATATATGTTCGCACGCTTGGCGCAAACTTACTGGCGAGTTTGCGCTTCCTTGTTCATTCTACTGTGAGTTTGTAACTGGGTTTTCCGTTGTATGGCATCTGCTACTTGTGATTCTGTCGATACAGTGTCGTCAACATGTTTCTGAGACGAGCAATGGTCTCTAAATTTGGTTTGGCGAGGTCGCGGACTGCTCAACATTTATGATCCGCATTTGCCCCGCTTTTTGGCGGCTTATTGAACAACATACATCATTTTAACGACATTTCACCACTTCTCTCTGGTTGGCAGTAGCAATGGGAGCTGTTAATGGAACGAGCGACGCGGTTTCAACCAATCTGAAGCTTCTCGGGTCCCCTGTTAGCATGATTGGCGGCGATGAACCATAACAAAGGTGTGTCCGACATGAACTTGAAGGTGTCAAATCATAAACGGCCTTATGCCTTAGATTCGTCGTTTATTTGATCACCCTCTCTGCCTTTCTTCCCTTTCCCCTGCGTACCGCCCGTAGATCGATCAACATGGCGACAAGGCGTGTCAAATTTGAATCCCCGCGAAAATCCCGGGGGAACGAATAATGACTGTTGATCAGATTTGCCGCGCATCACCAGGTTCGTCCCCTTTGATCTATTGGCTGTAGAGATTAGATTCACTATCCGTCAACCAGGTTTGTTTCCCTATATCTAATGGCGATGGGGACTTCTAGGGGGACTTCGTTGTTTTGGCCTTACTTTCTTGGTTTTGTTCACGCCGCGAAGCCTAAGCCCTCGAGTAACCTGCCGAAAAAGGGCATAAACTCCCGAGCGGTCAGGGCAAAACTCCCGCAGTGGGTGGCAAACGACAAAGAAATTTGGAGTGGGAGGGGACGCGTTCGAACACACTCCCATTCATTTCCGAAACATATATTGTGTCCATCTGTTATAGAAATGATTTGGGGATAAGACGAGACGAGAACTCATTACGATTTATTCCTAACGTCTTCTTTACTTGGAATCTCGCCGACGGGGTTTTTTCAGGCGATGCGACCTCCAAACCGGCCTTGAAACTCACCATCTGCTTGACTCCCCAGGGAACGGATGGCTCACGAAACCGGCGATGGTCGCTGCAGTCTCCGTCGCAACCCAAAAACACCTCGCACAATTTTGGCCCACGAAAATGTCGAGAGCGCGTCAAATCTGTTCCCCAGACAATACCGGTATGTGTGTAGTCCCGGTGCTTCGCTTGAAGTTCTGTTTCCTTTTCATACCACATGAACAGGCCGGTAAGGATGAATCGGGTTCTCAAGGAACTTCAACGTTCCTTATGCACATCAAATTTAGAGGTAACCGGTGGGTTAAAACCGTTCGTAATCAATAACGGTTACCACAGCTTCCATTTACTAGATCCGATTGCGTGCGTGGTATGGATCTCTGCCACTTCACGAATTTAGATCGTGGCATCAAACATAGCCGAAACGAAACCCAAACCCCCTTGCAGGCACGCAAGACGCCTCTAAAAGCTCTCTCTCTCACTGTCTTCTCACCAGAAGTCTGTGAACAAACGGGTGGATGTACGTAACGTGCTGAACCCGCGCGGGCTCTCCCACACTCAGAGTCAACCATCTATCTATCTACTGGTAATGCCGTTTGCCCCGCCAAACACCGTCTCTTCTTGAAATCATCAGCTAAGTAGATCGCACACTTCTTCCTTTGATATATCTTCCCCAGGAATGATGGAACATGAGGTCTTTCTTGCTGTACATTGGGCAATTCGTGATTCAACGTCATATGTGAATGTTTGACGTCTGTTCCACTCAAACCCAACGCTCGCAAGAGAGTCCTGGATAGAACGTTTTTTGCAAGTACTTGGACACATCAAACAGGGTGCGCGGCGAAACGGATACAAGGTGAAGAAGCCGCATTTTGTTTGCATCATTCTGGAGCGCAAGCTAAAAAAGTATTTGCGATTTTCATGTTTAGGGATGCCGCGCGAAGGCGTTAAACAGCTTCCACACTAAGTTACATTCCTCTTTCATTCCTGCAAACAGCTTTCAGCACGGAGGAGCAAACAAAACAGCCAACGCCTCAAGGAGGAGCCTACGCCGACAAGACGATTTGCCGGCACAAAACCTCTGGTAAGATTCATGCATCCGCTGGTAGAGCAAGACCTGATCTTGATCGTCATTTGATTGGAGATCACATACATTTCTGCTTCACAACGCAAAAGAGGGCAACGCATACTGCATTTGACGGACTACACTGATCAAACCTGCCCCTCGCAACCCCCATCAACCCACAAAACCCTTGCAGACATATCAAAACCCTTCGTAGGGCTCTTAGTCTCACTAGATGTTGGCGTTGCGTGGACTCTCCCACACTCCCAGTTACCATCCATCCGCTGGTAACCACGATTTGCCCCGCCAAAACAGACTGTACTCCTTGAAATCATCGGGTGGGCGAATCCCACGCACCTTTCTTGAATGTGTCTTCCCTGGACATGAATAGATTGCGAGATTTCGCGGTCTTAATTGCTGGATGTGGGGCACGAGCGACGTCAACCTTGCACGCGAGACGTCCCAGTCCATCCCAACGTTTGCAAGAGTCCTGAATGGGACGCAGCAAATGCTTGAACGCATTGAGAGAGTCCGCGACGGAAGGGGTGCGATTTGCGTTCTTGCAGAACAGGACGACAAACCGGCAAGTGCGTTCTCATGTCTAACTATGTCGCGAAGGCAACTTACATTCACCTTTTACCTATTGCCAGCTTTCGACGCAATTGCTAACAACACAACGCAAGCCTCGATGAATGAAACAATGGCACGAGGAACACGAGGAATGGCAAGAGGCACTGCCTCGAAACAAACGCCGCTCAACACCCGGGTAACGTAAGAATCATCCGTCCGCTGGTAGAGGAAGGGCGTTAAGGGCGTGACCTTTGACGTTATCTTGATCGACATTTGATCGGAGATCGTATACATCCCTGCCTGACAAGATGGCAACCAGCGCAAATTCGAGCTGCTACCAGCCCCTCACAATCCAACCAAGGCACACCGAACGCGCAAAAAGACAATTCGCACACGCTCTAAATGAAACGATCAGCTACCACGGTAAAACCCGAGGACTAACGAGATTTGAAAATTCAACTCCAAAGGGTCTTCAAAGGTTTGATAGTGTTTATGAAACATGAGTACCCAAAACGGCGGTGAAACGGCGGTGGGATTTCACCTTTGCATCATTCTTGCGGGAATCTGAATCCAGGTCTAGACGGATCGACACAAGCAATCCTCCCCTTTCCACCCCCTCTCTTCTCCATCCC
>JADGJF010000406.1:0-21159 GCA_027596845.1 Quaeritorhiza haematococci | reverse complement strand
CCCCCGGCTTAACCGTACCCCCCCAAACAACTTTATTCGGATCGTCAGACTCACCCACCACCCCACAATCAGACTCGGATTTCGTGAGGGTACTGCAGGAGGTGCCTTCAGCACAGGTGAAAAAGAGATATGTCATTGGGGACACCACTTTTTTTCATGTGGCGGGGCCCTCGACCTTGCCCCAGGCAATTGGTGACAGAGCGAGGAGCTCATTGCCGTTAGGGTTTATTAGTCCGAATACGGTTGTGACAGCTTTGGGGGAGCAGAGGGATGCGCCGTGGGGACTTGTGGTAAGTGATTTCAAAGCTGTGGTTATGTGCACGTCGTATGAAATTTCGAAGTCCGATTGTGACATCTGGGTGACATGCTGATTTCTCCTCCATCTATCCCAATTATCAGCGCACAAGCACCCGCAACAACGACAGAGGCACCACGTACAACTACCCAGACAAAGCCGGCGAGGGTGTGGATGCCTACGTCGTCGACACTGGCATACAAGTCGAACACCCAGAATTCGAGAGCCGAGCTCGTTTTGGGTTCAACGCATTCAACGATTCCTCGAAGGATGTCCACGGACATGGGACCCATGTTGGTAAGTACCTGTGTTGAGATCCGGGAGATGCCTTGTTTTGATGTTTTGCATGCGTTAGGGTTGAATCGATAGCGCCTAACACTCTCCACCACTGTCCGAATGCATATGTAGCCGGCACGATTGGATCCCGCACCTTCGGCATCGCCAAAAAGGTTTCCCTCGTCGCCGTAAAAGTCCTCGCCGATAACGGAACTGGCACCACCAGTTCCGTCCTTGCTGGTCTTGAATACGTCGTCAACGAAGCTAAAACAACCAAGCGACCCTCTGTGATCAACATGTCCCTTGGTGGACCCGCCGACCCAATTATCGATTTGGCCGTCAGCGCCGCTGTCCGGGCTGGCGTCTACATCGTTGCAGCCGGTGGAAATGAACGCCAGGATGCTTGCAATGTATCGCCCGCTCGTGCACCATCCGTCCTGACCGTTGGAGCGACAGACATCAATGACTTTCACGGGGATTTCTCCAACTTTGGGAGTTGCCTCGACATCAACGCACCCGGTGTTGATATTCGCAGCACCTGGCCCGATAACGGTTTTGCAACTGCATCGGGCACTTCCATGGCAAGCCCACACGTCGCGGGTGTTATGGCGCTCATCTTGGCTGAAAGGCAGTTCGAGAAGGTGGAAGATGGTTTCGCATTCTTGCTGGGAATAGGCACAAGGAACCGTTTGCAGAAGTTGAGGAAAAGCGCGAACTTGTTGGTTTACAACGGGGTTGTGCCAGGAGAAGACAAGGATGCCCCAGCTAACCCGCCAAAGTTTACGTGTGGGTGGTTGAGATGCTGGTGGGCGCCGGATTGTGAGGCGTGCTCTTGGGCGCCGTGGTAATCGCCCAAAAGTCCTACTTTAGATACAATATAGTGGCGACGTGTCGTCCAGACCCTTGTAACTTATTTTATATTTACATACTTCGTCCTCTGTTCAAATACAAAGAACAAAACTTGAAAAGATATGGAAAGTGGAAGTGAGAGGAAAGCATGGGCAAGATGTGCAACTCAAATCTTCTCCTAATTCATGCCCCCACCCGCCATCCGTTGCAAGTGAGCGTCATAGAAGCTCCCATCGCCCCTAGTCGCAAGTCGATTGATGCGCTTGTGTTCATCTTTGGAGACGATTCGTTCAATGATCTCGCCGGATCCTTTCACCAATCTTGTAGGAAAGGTGTCGAATGATGAATTTTATGATACGGTCGGCAAGAAACCAGTATTGTGCACGCAGGTCAGCATGCAGGTCCAAAATCTCGGAAAGTATAGTGGCCCCAGTGATCGAAGATCGAAGCCTCAGCCTACCTCATCCTCCCCGTCATTGGGTCAAAAACCTCTCGCACAACGCTCTGCTCGGCTTCATACTGTTCCCTCGTCATCGGCGCCTTAGCCTGGCGAACTTCATGAGCCCCGTGTTGCGGATGCTGTTGCGACCCTGACGCCGGTAGTACTTTCTTCAACTCCGCTGACGTGCAGAATAAATGTAGTGGTGGTGAAGGAAGATTGGGGAGAAGTGACCCGCGAAGATATGAAGGAGCAAGGCTTCAAATCTCGTTATAAAGATGGGAGTCATAACGGTCAAAAAATTCCGTGCCGAAACATACATACCGGTGATCGTTGCCGAATGTCCATTGCCATTATGAGAAGTGGTGTCTTTGTGAGCAGTTGCCGCAGACGGTGCATGTCCAGCAGCAGCCGCCACAGACAAACTACTTTCCACCAAACTCAAAATATTCAACCCCGAGGTCGCGACCGACTTGTGGTGATGGTGGTGATGATGGTGCCCATGCGCGCCGTGATTTCCACCCTCTGTCGCCGCCTTATTCTTGCTCTTTACTTTCTTTTCCTTCGCCCTTTCCTTTTTCTTGGACTTTTTCGTGGTGTCCTTCTTTTTCTTGTGTTTTTCGGCTTTATGGTGATTGCTAGCAGATCCGGAACTGCTGGAGGAGTCGCTGCTACTGCTACTGCTGCTGCTGCTGGATCTGGATCTCCTCTTCTTCTTGGAGTGTTTCGAGTCCTTCTCTTTGCGATTTCCCTTACCTCCGTCTCGATCCTTCTTCGATCCCTCCTTTTTGGACTTCTTCTTCCTCCTGCGAGAGTACGATGAACTCCACCCACTCTCCGACAACGAGCCACTAAAGTCGCTATGAGAGTCGCTTGAACTCTGGGAAATCGACCGTGAGCCCGACTCCTTTTTCCGGCGGTTCAAAGCATAATGGTAGCCGGAGCTTCTGCTTCTACTCCTGCTCCTGCTGTCACTCCTGCCCCGCCTGGTTTTCTTCATCCTCTGGTGGGAGGCCCCAACCTTGTTCTCGCTCTGGTTCGTCTTCTCACGATGAGAATCACGATCAGGAACGTTACTTCTCGAATCCTTGGATCCGCGATACCGATCATCGAGTCGAGATGGGCCGGGGGATCGGGGGCGATGACCATAAGGACTTCGGCTCTTGCTTCTGCTTATGCCTCTGTTCCGACTTCTGCTCCCACTTCTACTTCTACTCCTGCTCGAGCGACGTCGCTTGAGTTTGGTATGATCGTGGCTTTCCCCATCACGGCGATCCGGTTCCCATCGGGCTCCGTCGTTTCTGTGAGTGCGATGAGAGCGAGGGCTGGAGGGTGAGCGGTGTATGTGATTTCCAAAACTTGACATCTATTCTTCTTGCTTGGTGACGGTCGTCAGGTGAGACAGCATGTGAGACAGTGGACTGGGGCACACAAACTGAAAGCTCCCAAAGGGGTTCAAGTTTCGGAGACAACAGGGCGGTGAAAAAGAATGCGGTGTTGGTGAGATGGCGTGGACAGCAGCTCTTCCGCACGTAAATCGGACATTGATTCTTCAGAAATTTTCAGGCAATCTAATATTGATACATGCATGACGTTCAACCACCGGTTTCAAAACAAGAGATTGGTGCCAGACAAGAAAGGTCTGCAAAAACATGGAAAATGATTGCATGAAGTTTGCCCCCTTCCCCGCCGTCCTAAGTCCATGATCACGTCGATGCGTCAGCACCCAAACCCTTAGGTAGTCCTCAGGTATACCGTCCGTACCGCCTATTCGCATACAACAATGCTTCCTCATCTTCATCCCCTTCCGCAAAAATTCCTTCATAAAAAGCCAACGCATCGCATCCCAACGACCCACCCCACATCACAAAACTCAAAAACTCCCACACCAGCGCCCAATTATACCTATTACACGCAACACTCGCAAATGGCGGGCAGGCCCCCTCGATGGCTACAGTTCCCACCAGAAAACCCACCAGCCATCCCATGAGGCATGCCGTATCCGCCATGGTTTCGACGAAAAGGATCCGCCTGCTTGTCCATTTACGTGAAAGGCAGGGCGCGCCGTATAGGAAGATTAGACAGATTGAGATTAGCGGTGACCAAACGGCGAAGAGCCACATAGAATTGATGAGGGGGCGTGTGCTTGGGTGAGCGATGAGGAGGGTATCGTCTTGGATGGAGAGGAAGTAAAAGGATGAGATGGATGTGAAGATTTGGAATATGCGGAGGCTGAACCGGGTGGATTTGGAGATGGT
This sequence comes from Quaeritorhiza haematococci, assembly GCA_027596845.1. Lineage (NCBI taxonomy): Eukaryota > Fungi > Chytridiomycota > Chytridiomycetes > Quaeritorhizaceae > Quaeritorhiza > Quaeritorhiza haematococci. The sequence continues at coordinate 17,042 of JADGJF010000406.1, read as the reverse complement.
GAAGTTTTCGGTGTCGCGCGGGGGGCGAAGGCCGTCACGGAGCTTGGCCCGGACTTCGCTGTGGCTGGGCTTGACCATTGTCAGGAGATGCGCTTGGGGTTGGTTGGGAAGCAGGGGAAGGTGTGATGTTGTGTCGCGGCTTAGACTACTTGGGGGCGGTCTTGTTTGTTTGTTTAGCAAATCTGCGGGCAAACTCGTACTTGTGCGTTTCAAACGGACACGTTGCTTCCATTGATCTGTCTTGTAAAACGCACATGCCGGCGAATTAAAAACACAAATCCGCCAATCATCTCAGCAAAAACATTCGCGCGTGAAATCGGAATCTGGAAATCTTTGTCCAGGGTTGGGGCGTCTTCGGTTCCTGCAAGTGCATGCGAAGGCAAAAGAAAGCATGACGTACTCTGTGACGTACTCACAAGTATGACTGCGATACCGATTATCTTTATCTTCTATCTAATATTCCGGGAATAAATATCATCTATCTAGAACTAACCACAAACTTGAAGGTCGGCCCACATCGACTGAATTACGACTTTTCCTTTGGCCACAACTCCTCAGAATTCCTAATCGTAACACTTCCATCAAACGGCACTTCATCCGGATACGCCTCCGGTTTCCCCAACTCCAACCCCCAACACTTGCCCCTCTCCCTCAGATTATCCTCCTTGCTGACCCCCTCCCCAACCGGCCTGTCTTGATTGAAGTGCCCTACAACATTCATAAACATATCTTCTTCCCAATATGGCCAGAAGGGTGGTTTCGCGTACGCGGCGACACGGGAGAGGAGGGCGTGAGGGATCGTGCACATGTTGCCGTGGGAAAGATCGTTGAAGTCACAGTTCTCGGCGGAGGAGTACATGCAGAGGGAGATACATGGGGTTCTGTGGGGCGATGTTTGTTGTCGTTGTTGTTGTTGTTGTTGCTGTTGCTGTTGCTGTTGTTGCTGTTGGTGAGGTGGCCGAGCATCTTTGGCGCGCTCATACTGCATGGACGCAGCGGCGTACGTCAGGGATGTGATGCCGATCCCGTCAAAGTCGGTTTGAAAATAGGCAGATGCCAAATTTTGGTCCAGATATCTGACTTTCGACAGAGCATACATCCCAAAGGTTTGGACCTTTAGATGAAAATGGAAAGACAAATGCAAATACGTAAGTCAATACCACTCGGTGACAAAGGGGGAATGAAGGTGTGGAGCAAAAGATCCGGGAAATGTGTTGAATGGTACATACAGCGAGGATATTTTTGAGTGATGTGACGCAGTATCCGCCCTTCGAGAGTCCCTTTTCTGGATTGAAACATGTTTTGGGCCACGGATATGCTCGGCGCAAAGACGGGGTAAACATGGTCTGCAATAAAATGCGAATATGTGAGCACCTAGTAAACAACTGCGAAAACACCAGAATCCAGTTTGGGGAGGGAAGAGACCATCAGGCAAACGTACCCTTAAAACCTTATTATCCGACAACTTCGCCGCAATCAATCTCACTCTATTCATCGTCTTCTCCAGCTTATTCGCCAGATACCCTCCCAGCAATCTATACTTCAAATTCGAGAACCAGCTCGAAACCCGCTTGAATGCTCTGGTGAATACACCAGGTCGGTCGTTGAGGGTGCTCTGCTGCTTGCTTTCTGCGATGGTTTGTTGGATGAGCTTCCCCGTTCGCTGGTACCGGTCGGGACTGTTCATACCAGCGTAGATGAGATGGGTTTCTTGCGTGACGCCTTCGAAGAAATTCTTCAAGAAGCGGGTGAGACAGGGGGTTGGGTTCTGGATGGTTTGCGAGGAGAAAAAGGCCCAAGAACGTTCTGATTAGATCTCAGTTCCATGAGCAAGATGACAGCACATGTAGATGTAGACAATGCCAACACAAGAACCAACCTCGCTGTCTTTGCAACCCATATGTGCCGTTCCCAAGAAAGGCACATCGATGGTCCAATATGGATTCATCGAGATGTGGTGAGTAAAGAACCCTTTCCCAACAAAAGACGCGTATACCGACATCGTCCCTCCAAGCGACAACCCAAGCGTCCCCACGACAAACTTGTTGGGGTCGCGGTTAGAAGTCGGGATCGCGTTCACGTGCTGCTTTGTCATCTCGACTGCCCAGCGGACGAATTGCATGTACCCTTCTTTGGTTTTGGGCAGGAGGTCGATGGGGTTTTCTCGGATGCAACGTGCTTTCCGCCTGCCGGAACAATCCTGATTTGGGTGAGGAATGAAGGAGCATGGGGTGTGTTTGAATGCTGGCTCGACGTTTGGACATATAGAAAGCACAAAATCACTACGACATCAGTACTAACACCCCATTCGAGTCCATGGCCAGGGTTCAACGGAATCAAGACGATGTATCCTTCATCTTGAAGCCGCTGAGCGAGGTAACTGTTGTGATCAGGACATGCAGTATATCCTGTACCAAAAAGTGAACATGGAGTGCACGGTCAAATTGGAATGTTGATAGAAGTTGGAATGCAGCGGACATATTCAAAATCCAACCTACCGTGGAAGAACAAAATGACGCCCTTGACATTCTTGGCATTCGGATCGTTGTAAGCCCACCTCCGTTGCGGCGTACATTGTTTCTGCAAATTCATTTGGACGGCCTGACAAACGTGTTCATCCCACATGTGCGATACGACATTCCCATGAGTACCCTCTGTTTGTTCGCCTTGTTGACTCTTTGGAATCCCTGACCGAGTTGCGCATCTGCGCTTAAGGTCATCGAAAGTTTCATCCACACCCCGTACAGCAAATGCATGGTTTTCCTCGATAATTGAATCATTGGACTTTCTCCTTCTCAGAAATTCAGGAGGGAAAGTAACGGATTCCAACAATCTGCGAATTTTGGCTTCCTGCTGTGGATCTGGAATGTCGGCAGTGAGGAAGGTAGGAAAATCAGGAAGAGCTCGGTCGGCAGGAACGCCCACGAGTTGCAAGGGATCGATGTCGATTTCGGGTTCGGCGAGGAAGTCGGGATCAACGTCGTCTTGTTCCGTTGCAACGATTCCGGATTGGGGATCAACAAGGTTCGGTTCTTGGGATTCTGTCGGGGTCTGCTGCAGTTGGTCGGTTGTACCCTCGCCGTGTTCAGCCGGAGACCGTCTTCGGAAAAAGTCCGCAAAAGTTCCCCGACCGCCAACTCGAGAGGGGAGTGCGTTCACTTCGGCATAGCCGTTCAAAAGTAACAGAGACAATGTCAAGCAAAAGACAACAACGCACAGTCGCGAACGTGATCTCAACGTCTTCGCCATCGTGCATTTCATTTCGCAGGGGAATCAGTACGAGCTCTGCATGATTCCTAGATATATGTTATGGGAAAATCTTACCAGGATGAGGAGAAAAATTTGGGATGAGAAGACGGGTGTTGGAAGGTGTTGGAGGTGTATATTTTTTGGCATTTTTCAAACTCCGAAAAGTTTTTCTGGATCAAACTCCACCCACTTGCGGCACACGACCGGGCACACGACCAACCAGTGTGTGAGCAAGGCGCGGCAGACGTGGACTTTGTCCTCAACTCACCAGACTCCCCGGCGTCTCCGGAGATTCACCCAGTCACCCATCGCCAGACGCCAGGCCCGGGTCCAAACCCTGGTCGAGCCCGTTTGGGGACCGACACAGGGTTGATTCTCACCATCCAGCCAGCCATCCAGTTCACCATTTTAGGAATTTTGGAATTTGCACTAAGTCTACGGATTTTTTGCGGACTGTCTTGTCATTTCTACGTCGGCGCGCTCAACTAGCTATTTACTGCTTCATGTTGGCTTCAACTAAGATAACTTAGATCAAAGCAGCGCCAGCTGTGAACTCAAGCGGAGAAGGAAAACAATACAACCGCAAGACTGATGTTCTTGAAGTCACGTTGCAACTCATACCTTCCACTTGGGACAAGGAGGTTCAACGTCCTCAAGCGGCTTCCGAGATCAACGGCGCCTCCATGCATGACAGCCAGAACAGCAGCAACCACATGCGCTGCCAACAACGCTTGAAGTTCTTGCGGTATGTGTGTCACCCTATAGCCTCTCCCATTGTTTTTGAGCCCAGTCGAGTTTGTAAGTCGAGTTGGGAGTGGATGAAACAGAGCAACCCTCTTTCGGTAGGTAGCTGCCTGCCACCTTCGCGAAGACTTCGCTTTTTGCAGTCCGCACTGTTCAGGACTCTTCTGGCGATTGAGTCAGCTGTCACGGGCAACTTTTTGCGGTCCGCATTAGTCAGGTCCCTTCTTGTTGTTTCGTGGCGGCTATATTCTCTCATCGTGATTCTGGTTTGGAGCAAACACTGATTGCGGGTGATCTGAAGGATTCCTTTTCGGCAACGGGCTTTTTCTTCGTGGATGCTCTGGAATGCTTCTTGAGTGCTGGATAATTGCTGCTTTTCTGTCGCCACAGCGACATTGCTTTTTGCAGTCCGCCCTAGTCAGGACTCTTCTTGCAATAGGTTTGGGCACCGTGAGCTACTTTTTGCGGCCGCACCAGTCAGGTCCCTTCTTGTAGTTTCGCGGTGTGCTGCCCCCTGTCGTGGATGTGATGGCTCGCTGCATTTATCCGGTTTTTACAACAGCAAGCACTAAGCAAATTCACTTCGAAAAACTTGCGGAATAGTGGGGAATCGATCTCTTTGCACTCGGCAGTTCTGATCATATGAAAACGACTTCCCTTGGTTCGTCATTGTATTTCACTTCCGTGTCGTCATTTGTTAATTTATAGTAAGTATTATGAACTCTATTATTTCAAAGCGACGCGGAGATTATATGCATAGCTGCTGGTTTCGTGAATAAATTTGTTCTTGAAAATGGTTCATCGATGTTGTAGTGTCAAAAACACGCTCCACTCTTCAAGCTCTGTTTCTGTCCAACACTGCAATTTTCCATATGTGACTTGGGCTTCATATGTAGGTATGGTCCATCAGAAGGAAAGCCGAAACCCCAATGATTGGATCGGAGGACTTCCACAAACAAAGCAACGCAAAGACACGGTATTGTAAAGGCAAGGAGCGGAAAAGACACATAAACTACGCCAACGGCATCGACATCAATCCCCACTCCTTGAAAAAGCAAAATAAAACAAACCTGTATATATACTCGAGTAATGATCATAGATTGCCCGACATTTTCTCTTGCCGATGTTGTGACTCGAGTCCTCCCTCTCTTCGCACAACCTGGTGACGTGAAACAACAGCTTGTGAAGGATGGAAAACGGGGTCTCCGTGAAGATCGACCCGATTCCTTGTGCGGAAAAGTGTGGCCTAGTGAGGACGAACTAAGAGACGTGCGGTACGTCGGAGTATGTTCAGGGCCAGATGAAGTCACTTATGGTATATATGTCTTCGTGTATGTGTGCGAGAAGCCTTGAATACTTTCGCCGTATCGGCATAGGCAAGAGGCATGCTGATTCCTCTACGTGTTGTTTTTCCGCACTACATTTCCTTGCGATCACAATTTCTAATCTCCAAAACCCACATTGCCTCTCCTCTCGCTAGTCGATTCGCGCCACATCCTTATCACCCAAACGGCACTGTCCATATCCAAACCCCGAACCCTAAAAGCACCCACATGCATACAACTTGGACCCACCGCTCCCCCGCCCATCCCCCTGCCCGGGACCGTAACAACCCGCATTCGCGGATTAGAATGGGCTCAAATAGGAGTCACGGGACCAGGGACTGTTTATTTGCCGTTGGAAAGAATTGTTGGGGTCGAGGAGGTACGTGTATGTGGAGAGCGTTGCGTATGGCAAGGTCTATGTGATATTTGAGGCTCATGGATTCTAAGAAGCGGCCCTTTTTCCTGCTTGGTTCGTGAATTTCAATGAAAACAGCGGATTCTGTATGACGAGCTCTTGATGAGAGTAAGTACCTACATCTGATTAACTTTCTTCAACGAAGACGCACAACCCAACACATGTACAGCGCAATAATCCCTGATACTGATTTTATGTTCCTTCGTTTCCTCCCGTCATTGCCTTTCAACACGACCATGTACAGTCATTCAGATACGTAATCATCACCTATCATGACTCCGGATTGAAGGATCCTCCCGATAGCGTCGATAACGTCACCAAGCAAGGTATGGTCTGTTGCTTCAAACCCCCGAGACACTACTAGGCGAATCAAAATCCTCGATGTTGCTCTTTGTTCCATTCGCGCTCCCGGTGCTCATGTCCTTGCCGTGTTTTATCCTCCTTCCCACCACACCAACATCCGGTTTCCCTCTCTATCCCCACCCTTCAAACTGTACTGCAAAAGAAAGCCAACAAGCCATCCCAAGGCCCACATACTTATCCGCAGAAGAAACCAAAGGGTGATCAGCTGCTCGCGACATTGGAAACTGCAAGCAAACAGAAGAAGACCAAGGCGACGCTTGCTGGACCACGTGCAAGCCAGGACGAAAGCAAAGAAAAGAACAAGGGGGTCAAAGATGGGGAGGTGGAAGAGGAAGAAAAGAGCACGGAAGTAGAACACAGAACGCGAACCAGATGTGGGGGGATATGGAATCGCGTGTGTAAGTGCTTAGTGCGATCACGGATGTCAGTTTAGTTGAAACGCGCAAACTTTCTGACTGCCTTTCTTCCCCAAAGTTAAACTCATAGTTAGGAATTGCACCCATTCCAGTACGAAGGGACGCCCGCAAAGTCGGTGGATTTTCAAACCTGCTCTGGAATGGGCGGTTCATGACGCGTTAATAGTAAGTGGAAGTTGGACGGATGGCAAAACCCAAAGCGCTTGATCTCTTTCCCTAGAGCTCTCCTGATTCTTGTTTTCGTTCCTCTGATAATTTTCGTTCTCATCCACTGATCCCTTCTCTCTCCCAAAAGCGCGCTTTAACCAAATCTGGCCCCCAGAAATCTGAAAGGTTAATCTCCATCCAGCTTTTGAAGGATACGCTTTTCCTCAAACCAATTTACATATTTCGACTATCAATCATAACGTTTCTTCGGCCATTCTTCTCTCCCACAACGTACCTAAGTCCCAAAGCCACAGATTTATCCGATTATATCCACCTCACCTCGCAAATCTTCCCTCTCTCCACGCCCGCCAAAGCCCCACCCCATCGAGGTCGTGCTCCTCTCCAGCTCCATTACCACCCTAAGCCTGTCTGTAGTTGGTGCAGCGATCCAGCCTGTGCACCACGGCTTACGATGTCTGGCGTTGAGGGGGATATTGATGGAGAGGGGGGGGAGAAAATGTTGAAAGAGAGGATTGCGGCATTGGGACGGCTGGGAAAGATGGCGAAAAGAGGTTGGGAGATTAGGGCTGCGTTTTGGAAGGTAATCCTGTGTCTGGTTTGTGGTGTTGAGTCTTTAGTAATGGATTCGTTCAACGTACCCGTTCATGTACCCATCCACACCTGATCTACCACTCCTTCCGCCACTAATCTTTGTTCCTCCTCCCGAAAACTTTGTTTTGCCGAAGTCCCCCACCATCTTCCCCTCAATCCTCGCAATCTTAGAGAAAAGCTTCCTCACTCTCCGAGAATTCCCTGAAACCCTCATATATATTCTCAACAGCAAAAAGTGCGCCATGAACGATAATAGCGAGGAGGGAAACCGGGAGAAAGCTGTGTTGAGCGTGAGAAGAGCACTCAAAGGCTGTGCACTGTCAATGAAGTAAGCATTGAATGCGTTGGGAGGCGGTGGAAAGGCGACAAGAGCATCCGTCTAAACAATTCTCGGTCTCACATTTTCTTCACATTTTCGCACACCTACTGGTAAAGGCATACTGGGGCGTATCTCCGGCTATTGTCATCTATGCTTGTAGATGCAGGTACCATTGAAGAAATCCAGAAATATTGGGATACCAGGTGAGCTTCGACTGATCATCGCTTTTGCATGTGTGTCGCGCTTTAGCTGTCCTTTTGCCTTTAAGCGTCTGATTTTCCATGAGCTTCGCTTTGCTAAGCCGTGGTGGGAGGGGCCACGTTGCCACGTTGGTCCCATTTGCTCGTGTTCGCTTTGGTCCGATTTCCTTTGTCTCAGTTGCTAACATAAAACCGTTGCACCTACGTGTGTGGCCGCTTGTGGCCATCATGATCATGGCATCCAAAAGCGAACCAAGCAATTTCGAAAAAATGATGAAATGTAAGTCTCAGACTCGGAAGACAGCCAAGAGCTCTGTTTGTGAAAATGATGAGGCCTTTACAAGCTACACACGCTGATACAATGTGCGTCTTCTTTGCCACCTTCCCGTCGCATTTGATCATCGCAGTCTTGATCGTTGGTACCAGTCTCGAAATCATTCCGTCGAACGTCGATTTACAACTGCGCGATCATCTTCCCACAGACTCCGAAACCAACTTCACCCTTTCAAGTGAACTGGCACCATCCGCGGCCATGACAGACGTTACAACCCGATACTCCCTGAACCATGACCGCCACAAACATCATCACAAACATTCTGACACTGATAGCGCAAATGTAACCCAACAACCTTCACCGTCACCGCATAATGAAACCGAAACTCATCCGTACGTACCATTTTCCTGCCCACGCGCTTCCTCCACGCTCACAAACCCATTGCAAAACGATCTCGACAAACTGAAGGCGACTTATGTAAGATACGTGCAGCTTCCGGCGATAGTGTTGTTGGATCACTTGAAATGGGTGTCGAGGAGTGATGGTATGAGTGTCCAATGTGACCATGGTCACGAGGATAACGATGGACGGACGCGGACGGGAAAAGATCTGTCGGGGAGATTCGATCGGTGTTTGACAAGATGGGAGAACTTTTCCCGGCGGAATGGTACGTGCTTTCTCATTCTTCCTCTTTTCTTCACAATCCTTTGGTTCTCGTACACATCTTCTGATGTCGCTTTCAACGCGTTCCAGGGCTTCTTGGGGCAGCGATCTCCCATCTCGTCTCGACTCTCCACGACTCTTTGCCACCATCCCTCATCTCCTCAAACCACCACACACGCCCCTCATTCAATCCAAAGAAGTGTAAAAGCTGCACCCATAAGCATCACATCCACCGCTGCGACTACCATCGAGCCCAACACCTCCGTTGTGCATACCACGGCATCAACCTCATCACTCACTACCTTCGCCTGGATCCAGATTCCACACTCGGCGAGCCAGCAGGTACATCATACTTGGTGCGAAAGTGGGGCGATGCAAACGCGGATGTTGATGCGGATATATTGATGGGACGTCGAGGAAGGGGAGGTCGGAGTGGCAGAAGGGTCGACGGTGGAGTTCGAGAACATCATGCATGTGGTGTGTTGAGTCGGATGAGGGCGTTGTATGCCGAGGAATTCAAGTATTTCCTGTCTAACCCGGAGGTGCTGGCAAGGCTTGAAGGGAGAGGGGACTACTTTCAGGCTGCAGATGGTGCGGATGAGTCGTTTGCACATATCCACTCCCCGTCCCCACTCGACTATCCAAATACGCTATCTGGATTCCCCACCCGGAAAAGCTCTACAGCAAGTACATTAGAAAACGCTTCGGAATCGAAAAATGCACCAAGCGGTTTAGCTAAGGCACAAATTCCAAAGAAGAAGCCCGCGAATTCATATGAGTCCGGTCTTGAGGTGCCAGGGGACGGGAAGCCCAGCGGGAATGAGATTCGGTCTCCCGCTAACCATTATCAGCAAATCTGGACGCCCTTTCGAGCCGTGCAGGTTCGGATTGCGGCCGGTATAAGGGAAGCATGTTGCATCTTGGAGGGCAAGGTGAAATGGAATGTAGTTGAGCCGTGAACGTATGCAAGGAGAACGACGACACACTGTCTGAAATGAGGGTCTTATTGCATTAAATCATTCTGTTTTGTCTTTTCAGTTTTTGGCCTCGGCTTCGGGTCTTCAGATGGATATCCCAGTAAACGTGTATGTGCTAACTGAAGCATTTGAAAAGTTGTTAAATGGGATTTTGATATCATGCATTTGACTTCGCGAGAGGTTTGTTATTTCGGTTATTTCAGAAATAAGTAAATTAGTGTGCAATATTGATATTAAAGTTTACGACATGTGGGTCCAATGATTTTTTAAGTTAGATGTGAAGTTCTTTCATATGTTATCCAACAACACTCCTACCGCCCCTCTTCGTTGACGTCGTGTACTTTCCCTCAAGCCAACAAATTCAAAATCACCGCCATCGACCCCGTCAAAGTAATGAGCGCAATCGGATACTGGACTAGAATAATACTCGACATCTCAATCGCCTCACCCGTCGGATTCCAATACTGCGTAAAGTAAACCGCACTCGAAGCTGTCGGCACACAGGCCTCAAACATCAATACAAACCTCAAGACCTTATCCGCAGGGTCAATCAAGGGGGTATAGTAGGTGAGGACTTGGGTCAAAGTGACGCCGATGACTGGGATGATGATGAGGCGACAGAGGGTGACGGCGGCGATGATTCGGAAAGGGAGGAGGGATTTGAAGGTTAGGCGGCCAAGGGCGGCACCGAGGTTCATGATTCCAACGGGGACGGCGGCGGCGCCGACAAAGGCGAGAGTTTCGAGGATAAATTTGAGGGGGGGTTCGGCGGCGGAGGTTTTGGAGGGAACGAAGAGGGATTTGAGAGCGGGGACGGTGCTCACGATGATGCCGAGGATGATCTAGCGTTTTTTGGAGAAAGAACGTGGGAAGATAGCGGAAGGGGCGAGAAAAAAAGGAGAAACAGAGCAAGAGAAAGAGGGAAAGGGATATGGTAGGTGAGGCGATTGCAGGATAGGAACAAGTTGCGAAGCCTTTGGGAGATGAGGGTAATTTTACGCATCCGACTTTTCGATATGACGAGGGAAGCTTGTTGACATGAGTGTTCAAATGACGCAGAACAAGTGAAGAAAGAAAGAATGTACTTACAGCGATGTTACAATTGTTTGCGATCGCATCAAACCAGATCTTGAAATCATCGGTTTGCCTCCAAGCGTTGAGACGGCCGAGGTAACCTGTGTTATACCACTTTGTTGCGCCTGGATTGTCCGAAGTGACGCATCAACAAAAAGGATCAATACGAAATCTTTCAGGATAAAGAACGAAACGGAAAACGTGTCTCCGTCTGAAAGAACCCACCATTTCCTCCATGACTACTCGTGTTCTGTACAACGACCATAGGCGATGTAGATGGGATAGCCGACATAGACACCTCACTCACACACTCAACCCGATCTTCCGATTTTTTATCACAATCCTTATCAACGGCACCCGACAATTCCTTCTCTACATCGCCAAATCGTTCCGTAGGGTTCGTCACCATCTTTTGGCCACTCATTCCATTCACCGATGGGCCAGAATCCTTTCCTTCCGGCACAAGAACGACTACCTCCGAAAACGACGATTCAGACCCTTGGGGTGGGGAAGCAATAGGCGTCGATACCGATAAGGAGGAGGATGAGGATAGGAGTAAGGGCTGGCCCCGGTTGTCCTCCGGTTTGTGGATGTATTTCATGACTGTGTTTTCTTTCCGGGAGCGTAAACGCAGGGAGTCTGATCGACTTGGAGGGCTGTGCGGTGGAGGCAGGGTGACAGTGGTATTGGCAATGGGAAGGGTGTTTGTACTTGACTCATGGGTGTTGTTGCGAAAGTCGTCACCGATGCCTTTGTAGCCAACTGTGAAAAAGTAGAAGTTGGCGAAGACAAGGAAACCGAAAATGTACCTGGAGGACGATGAGAGCAGCCAGACAGAGATTTTTATTGAGCATACTAATGCAAACATTTCCAGAGAGAATTTGAAGGCAGAAGAGGGACAAGAGAAGAAACAGAAACTTACGCCACTCCAATATCGGCACCTCCGGGTTCGAAAGGTGGATTGTTTCCAAGGCTTAACATGACTGCGAAAGCTAGATCGCCCCAATTACCCATCGAAGTGGCCACTTAGGAATCAGATTTCGGCAATTAGGTCAAGTCCGTTGGTTCTTCTGAGACGGCTAATGATGTTTGTACAAGAACGCGTTACATACTGATTGCTCCGTTTCGAAAGTGTCGTGGGGGTCGCAGAGTCCTAGTTTGCAAGAAAGAAGAATTTTATGAACTTCTGATCTGAGCGCTGCCAGATCTTTCCTAATGGTACACGTACCGGGAAATGATCAGACCGAAGCCATGCCCAAGGACGCAATAGAATATTGATGCACAGATGAGGACTGAGAGTTGTTTGAGGTTATCGGTTTCGACATTTTGACTCAAACTGTTGAAGAGGAGGCACGGATAGAAAACTCCAAATATAATCTGGAGAGGTATGAGGAGGAGAACGAACGTCCATATCGCATCAACCCTTCAGGATGGCGAGAATTCATTGTGGAAGAAGAATTCACATGCAGGTTCCCAACCATCAATCCATTTCTCGCTTCCAAAAGAGCATAGGTTGCAATTCACCTTCTAGACATACGCACCTTAGTTAAGACCTTGGAAACAATTGGGGTGAGGATATCCTTTTTCGACAAGATGAAACCGACTCCTATAGAATTCAAAATGATGATATAGGATCAATGTTTGTTACCAGGAGAGGTCGATGGATACCAGCTTGCTGACTAATCTCTGTGTGAACGTCTGAGACCACCTTGATGGGGTTGAAATGGAACAAATTTCATTCAAACGCACCCATAATCATAAAGATCTTGAGCATCGGCCTAATGAATGGTGAGAAATGAGGGATCGGAAATAGGTCAGTTTGTTCGTCGTCCAAAGAGGCACTAGTTTGAGCGCGACATCATAGCCAATCAGTAAGTTCATTGCAAGGAGCAAGTTTGAAAGATCAGAAGCTTACTTTGCCGCGGCCCAGATTAGTTGACCCACGGCAATTGTTGGAGTTGAGTCGCCCATTCTCGCCCTGGGGTGCCGAATTGTGGTGTTTGCCATGGTGATCGTTTTCATGTAACCGAGTTAGCATATGGCTCGCGGGGGGGGGGGGGAAAGGCAAAGAAAAAGAGAGAGGAAGAAAGCAGGGACCGTGTGGGAAGGATCTGAAATGTAGCAAATCCGGGCACCTTTTCCGTTCTGTTCTGTCTTTCCCGCGGGCGGGTGATGGTTGAATGAGGTTCAGGTGAGTGTGGGATAAACTCCGCTTTCTCAGCTTGTGGCACGGTGCGGTATGCGTTTGCCGATGACGTGGGAAGGATCGGAGATTAAAGCGGCCAAAGAGGCCCAAAGGAACGGGTGTGAGCGGCGCCAACTCGCCCAGTATGAGCGCTCGTCCTTCATATGTGGGGTTATGTATGACTAATCCCTTTTTTGTTTTTTTCGGTTTCGCTGGATCCGATCAAATTAAGGTTGCTAAGCCACCACGGCAAAACTATATTCCGAATTTTGAATCTCCGACTCACCACAATGAGCAAGCCGTTGTATTTATTCAAGAGAAGTTAAGAAGTTCAAGTATCAGAGTATTGATCGATCTTCAATTTGTCTTCTAGGGTAAAATAAGCTACAAGTTAATTTCTTTCCAGTCGTTTACTGTAAACTCGTGCAACATTACATGCAGGTTAGCAAAAAGAATGTCCATGGAAAACACTTCACTGAATGTCAAATAATTCTCGCACTTGAGCTATTTTCATCTTCATCACTTTCACGCTTTCCAAAAGCTCTCCCCTCAAGGAAGTTGGTGAACTATCGACCGTGAGATTAACAACACCGCGCTTCCCCTCCTGTTGGACAAGCCCCCATCCAGGATACCCTTCAAGTTCGCTCTTGCCCATAATCCCCGCACCAATAACTGTTCTTTGAACATAATCCATCGCCCGCCGTGAAAAATCGCGAACGCTGTCCCGGTACTCGTCCAGACATTTCTGTCTCGCAGACATCTGCCGGCTCCTCGCAGCAGCGTAGAATGGTTGAGGCGAAGTAATCTTGAACATCCGCTTCTCTGCTGTTTCTAACCGGTCGTGAAGCGTCACGCATCGAATCACGAGCTCGCTCGTCTTTCCAATCAACTGAGTGAGGTCGTCTGTTGATATGTTTTCGTAATGCAAGAGGTAGGGGAACTCGTTGATGATCTGGTACAGAGAGCTGATCTCTGAAGGCGCTTGAACAACCGAGACCACCGAGGCTCGATTGCCCAATGTGGCCGTAGAGCCTCGCCGATCCTCCTCGAATTCTTGGCTGCTATTGTTGGAACCCGGAGGTGAAGTTGAATGGGCCGTCCGTGGTCGAAAAGGTATGTTAGTTTTCCGCTTCTCCTGTCGGTCCACTTCTTGCTCGTTCCCGACATTTCGAGACGAACCCTCCGAGCGGGTCTTATTGGCATCCGGGACAATAATTTCTTCCCCTCCGTCCTTTGATTCAGCTCCAAGGGGATCAAACTTCAAGCCCTTATGTAGCGTCTCCGATCCTGTAAACGCTTCGTCCTTGATGGATGACGAAGGTTGTTGCTCCCTCAGCCACGGCAACGCAAACTGTCCATCCGGATGAATCAGATGCAGGTCAAAGGAGGGAATCTCCACATTACTGAGGAAGGTATTCGCAAACGTCCTTGCATTCTCGATCTTGTCCACATCAAGGTCGCCGTTTGAATTGTGTCGTGCAGGTGGTAACTGATGCTCCTTCAAAAACGTCGGTGTGCTGGCGACCATGATCGTCTGTGCTCGGTTCAGATCAGTCGACGTTGCAGAAACCGGGGAGGATACGGAGATTTCTTGAGTTTGCTCCTTCAAAAACGTGAGCGTGCTAGGAACCATGATTGTCTTCTTCCTGTCTATTTCAGTCGACGTCGCTGACGCCGGAGACATAGAACCTTCCTGCCCGTACTCCTTCAAAAACGTGGGCGTGCCAGGAACCATGATCGTCTTCTTCTTTTCCATATCTGTTGAGGTCGCTGAAGACGGTATTATGGAAGCAGCCTGCCTGTGCTCCTTCAAGAACGTGGGGGTTCCGGCAACCATGATTGTTTTCTTCCTATCGATATCACTCGAGGTGGTTGAAGCTGGCGACATCGAAGCGTCCTCCCCTTCGTGTTGGTAATGATCGTGTAACTTAATCAGGGGTTTCGCAGACTGATCCCTCTCCTCAGCCGTGCGCGTCGAACTACTCGTCTCGGTCTTCACATCGAGAACATCCGATGGACCCAAAACAGCTGCAGCAGATTCATTCAGCGCCGCCATTAACGACGATTCCTGCGTCTCCTTCAAAGAAACGGCCAATGACTCTCGATTCCCTTCCATCGCCATCGCAAGGGAATGCATCAACGCGTCTAGCTTCTCGGTGGACTTCTGGTTGTCCGGCTTTGTTATCAGGAGTTGTGGCGACATCAAAGACATTGAAGAGAGCGGCCTCGTCTGGATTAGAGCTACATCTCCGATCCCAACCCGTGAAAACGGTCGTTGTGGCGCTGGTGGTGGTGGAGGCGGAGGAGGAGGTGCAACGGGTGCAGCAGATGTGTTGAAGACTTGAAGATAAGCTGGGGGTGCATTCTTGGGAGGAGGCGGGATGGACAAAAATGGCCGAGTTGTTGGGACCGATGAAACGACCTTTTGTGCTCCCTCGCTCATGGCACTTTGGCGTCGAGATTGTTGCCCGCTTTTCTGAACGGCCAACAATGTGGACTGAGGACGCACTATTGTGGCATCACCGGCTACTGGCTTGAGTTCCGAATCCTTGAACACACCTGCAACTACATCCGCTCCCGATCGGTTCACCTGTGACAGTGCTGTTGCGTCTGCTGCTGTTGTCGAAATTGTTGTTGGCGCCGTTGCGGGAGCTATGCCTTTGATGCTATGAAGGGACGGCATCGAAATAGATGCAGAAGATCTATTTGCAGACCCCATCGTCCCGCCCCACAATCCTTGCTGCTGATGCCGCCCACCATCATCAAGTGCCCAAAGCGAATTTAGCGAATGCGTCGACCCACCGATTGACATGGAATCGCCATCATCACTGGAATAAATCGAGTAATTTGATCCTTGGTTGAGTTTATCGAAACTCGTCTTGGACATTCTGCCAGCTGAGGTTGTGGGTAATGCGACTGGTGGAACTTCTCCTGCGCCGTTAGCATTTGCAGGAGGCATCTGACTGTGCTGTTTGTAGTAGTAGCTTGGGAGGGCGAAGGACCGCCTGTTTTGGGGTGACTCGGCGGCGGCGTTTGTAATGATGGTTTCGGGTGATAACGGAAACGAAATGGGCTCGGCGCCAATTGATTTGCTTCTTGTGTGTCTTCGTATTTGAGGGGCAGCTGTGGATGTGTCATCAGCAGTTTTTGTTGGGGGCGCGTCACCCGGTGTCTTTGTGATGATGGTTGTGACGGTAGTAATTGTGGTGATGGAACCGGCTGCAGGAGTAGGTAAAGGTGGAACTTCAGGCATGACTTGCTGTTGTTGCTGCTGGTCGGTGTTTTGATCCTCCAGCCGCGGTTGTGACTGCTGCCTCAGACGCATGATGTACTCGGCAACAGTCATATTTCCCAAAGCAAGGTTGCTTTTCTCCCTTCCAATTTGCGACAAAACGTTCGGAGGCGCGGTATGCGAATGCGGGAGACCTCTTTTCGGCGTCGTTGGAGTGTACGCGTTTGAATTACCGGGCATAGGAGCATAGGTCTGTGGTTGCTGCTGGTACGGGTTATAGGCCCAAACCACCCCTTCTTGCCCATGCAGCCCCGGAACTGCAGCACCCCTTCCCACCTGTCCCTGAATTCCAAGCGCACCCCCACCTGTACCGGTATTGTGTTGAACTTGCGGTCTCATCGCCAATTGCATTTTCAAGGCATCCACTAATGGCATCCCCGGATCGGGTCTCCACCTCTCAACACCTGCCGGCCCAACATCCGCACCCCCAACGCCATACGCATCCTGCCCCGCGACAATCCTCGACGCCCTCACGAACGCCTTCCTACTCCGATCATTCAACCCCACCGTCTGATCATCCGACGCAAAGAAAACGGGCTTGAACCCTGACTGACCCTCTGCTTGTCCAACGGATCTCGCCAATGCTGATGGATTCACGTTTGAGGAGGTGGAAGGAGGTGGTGGGAGGGGTAAACCTTTTTTCAAACATTGCCTGTACCGTTTCATCCAGTGCGCGTTGATAGCCCGCGTCAAACCCGTCACCCACGCTTCCATGTCCTCCTTATACTTTGCGGCAACATCCAAAACGCCTCCTCCGCCCGCAGCATCACTTTCCCCCCCACCACCC
>JADGJF010000405.1:0-21173 GCA_027596845.1 Quaeritorhiza haematococci | reverse complement strand
CAAGGGGTTCTTGTTTGTCTCCCGGGACAGTTGGTAGACATACAGGCGACGAATTCAATTGTTGTTTCGTGGCAGATGAAGACATGTGCGTGTTTCTTTTCTAGAGGGTTTTCGACTTGGTATTGCGGGACTGTGTATTTTGCACAAGACAGAATATTTACTCCACTCCACTTGGTCCCTTTTCCTTTTTTTGTTCAATCAGTCCAAATCCTTTGCTTGCTGAAAACGATTGTTACAACGCTCAGTCTTGAACCAGTCATCCATCTGTTCCTTCTTCGATTCACCCACCACAACGCGAAGCAACAGAATTGAAAGAAAGAAAAAATGTTGGGATCCGCAGCAGAAACGGGCGAGTTGGTCGAGTTGGATCCAAGGAAAATCTTGTATTCGCAGGTATAGTTGGAGCGCGGTGAAGAAGATCATGAACCGTGCCTGCCGTGACCTCTTTTCTTCTCGATTCCTTTTATTAACGTCGAGGCAGCAACTCCTCGATTTTAGTGTTCTGTATTTGAAAGCTCTTTGCGTTGAATGCCGTGTTGCATGGATTGATGGATGATCGCTCACGCTCCCGCGTTTTGCCGTTCCTTTCTTTGATACCCAGCAAACAATCCGTGACACTTTCCAGAATGGAAACACTCTCTGCAGCATGCTCGATCAACTCAAAAGCGGGGCGTTGACCTTGGAAAAGATCAAACCGATTGACATTGTAAAATGGCAGGTTAGATCCTCATTCTTGCCCTTCCTCACTTTCTGTAATGAGCCTCGGGTCCGTCAGGAACGGCTGAATACTCAATCTTCTGTTTCATCGATCTACCAACATGAAGGGCACCCTCGTATCCCTTGACAACCGGCGCCTGTTTGTCTTCCAACGATTCGGACGACCGATCAAAGCCCACATCGTTCCCCCTTCACGCGAGGTCATCGAGAAGTTCGGGGCCGGAACAGGCGGCCACAAATCCGTTTGGATCCGAAGAGACAAACGATCTTCTCATCGGAGTGCCCCTTTGCCCTCGTCAAGTTCTTCCACCGCCGCCGCGGCGCTCAGTCTCATCATCGCCCGAAAAAGAAAAGGGAAGACCCAAAAGAGTCCCAAGTCTTCCGAACAGGAACGCCCAACACAAATTCCAAACTCCGGGAGCAGCTCAAGTGCCACGGTTGCTGTTACAAGGACCTACAAACCGTTCTTCACCGAAATCACGTCTTGGACCCCAACGGACCTCCGCAACACATCCCTGTATACACGAAAACTTTCGCCAATACCATCTCGTTTCGACAGCGTTGATGCCTACTTCGATGCTTTTTACCCCTTCCTGTTTGAAGAAGTGCGGGCCTGTATATTGGCGGATTTGGAACGGATTTGCATGGAAGGAGGCTCTGCGGGAGCCTCCGGAGTTGTAAACTTGAGACCGGTATCAATGGAAATTGGCGCATCAGTGGAGGATGATGACGATTCCCTTCCCGCAGCTTCCGGGCTCGTGGCAATCACATGCGAGTTCACACTCGACCCCGAGGCTCTCATCCATACCAACGATGTCGTTTTTGTGGGACGCAATCGGTTGTCGTCTATTGAGGATTTGGTGTTCCAGAACTACGCCATCGGGGTCGTGAGGAAGACGGTGGAACCTGAGCAGGATGGAGAGGAGAGCGGCGTTGTGGTCAAGATTGTGATGCAGAGAGAACAGGCAGAGGGAATTGGGCTTGTGCAAGAGAAGGGTAATGGGGGTCCCGTTTTTTTTAGTTTTGGGACGAATTTGGTGACGGCAAAACGCGTGCATGAAGGTGAGTCATGTGTTTGGATGGCGGAAAGCGGCCAGGAGGGGGCGGCGTGGTGAACCATTTGATGTGTTCATCCGCTTTTGAACTAAGTGAATGTAAATGGGATCCTATTCTTTCTTTCAGCACTGGTTCGCCGTCATATCCCCCCCGTACTCCATTCCATCATACGAGCATCTGCACCCGAGTCTTCCTTGTATCCTAACGAAGAAGACGGAAATAAAGAAGATGACACAGCAGTCGTGTATGATCTCGAGTCCCACATGTCACGAAAACTGAATGACTCTCAAGTCCAAGCCGTCTGTGCTGCAGTCACAAGATCCAAACGCGGGTTAGACTTCAACTACCCCGTCCTCCTTCACGGCCCACCAGGTACCGGAAAGACATCCGTCATTGTCCGCATCCTTCTCTGTCTGTTGAAATTTGATCTCCCGGCATTCCAAGTCGCACCCACCAACATCGCTGTCGGCGAAATCGCAAAACGACTCCTCCATGAAGTCGATCGCCTTTGCACTTCCAACCCACTGCCGTCGTTCTTCTCGACCCGCTACATCCGCTCAAAAATCATTCTGGTTGGTGCGGAGGAAAGTATTGATCCGGCGTTGATGGATATATACTTGCCGGCGCGGTGTGAGAGGCTGAAACAGACGGTGGGGAGGTTAGCTGTGGATTTGGAGACGCTTAAGCAGATTTTTTTGGATTTTGAGGGGTATTATCGACGCACTGTCGAAAGTGATAGGTCAGAGGAGAATGATGGGGTTGAGGGTGGGGCGGGAGAAGAAGAAGACGAGGATGTTGGCGAAGAGAAGAAGGTGGATTATTACAACTTATTTCAAAAGATGCTAAAGGAGGGATTGAAGGCGTTGTCTGATGGGATCGAAACTCTGGAAACGTGTCTCCCATACAGTTTGGTCCATTTGTTTGAGGAGGATCTTGAGGTGTTCCGAAAGACTCTCAAAGTGTTGACGTCTCTGTCTTGGGAGAAACAGGAACAGAAACAACAGCAACAACCCCCAGTCCACACAGACGCGACTCACGACTTCACCAGCACCCTCTGGACAATCAACGGAGTCTCAGCTCTGTACACCCAGCACTCACCATCTTCACCTCCGAACTTCGACCGTTTGATGGATGAGATGAACAGCTGTGAATTGGCCCAGCTGATGAGCATGATGGGTCGTATAAGCACCTACACGTGGCAGGATGTTATCGTCTCGGAGGCGAAGGTTGTCTTTTCTACAATTAGTAGTGCGGGCAAGGCGGTGTTGGAGGGGTTTTATGAGAATCTGAACACGGTGGTTATTGATGAAGGTACGTGTTTGAAGGGTGTTTCGTGTGGGGTTGTCGTCGTTGTTGGAAAAGTTAGGATAGGAGTAGTGTGTGGTTTGGTGGATATCGCCAAAGGATGATTGTCAAGTAAGAAAATGGTATCAATGCCTGACGCCAGCCTTGTTGCTCCTCCTGCTGATGTATCAGCTTCACAGTGCGTTGAAGCAGATACGTTGATTGTTCTGCGGAATACAGTGAGGTCGCTTGTTCTAGTTGGGGATGAAAAGCAGTTGCCCGCGACGGTGATCAGTACGGAGGTGAGCAGCTGAGTCCGTGCTTTGGAAAGTCATATCCTTTCCTGTTGTCGATCATGCAAATCGTGAGGGGGTTTCTTTTATGCACTCCGTGCTTTCAATTGACCGCTCCCGCACCTTGTCCTTTCATCTCAAATCCAAGGCGACATCTTATGGCTATGACCGAAGCATGTTCGACCGCCTGAAATCCATGAGCTTCCCAAGTCACTTGCTGAACATCCAATACCGAATGCACCCCCACATCTCCAGCTGGCCGCGCAAAATGTTCTATGACAACAACGTCCAAGATGCCCACCAGGTCTTCGACGAACTCGCGATCGCCGCCGGCCCATCGCAACCCATCGGAGGTGAACGTCGCGCACGACCCGCATGGGTCGATTTGCCGGGACTGTGGGGAAATTATGCCTTCCTGCGTGTGGAGCAGGGCAAGGAACAACGAGGCGGGAGAGGCTTGCGGTCGTTTCGCAATGTTGTTCAGGCGATGGCTGTAGTGCAAATATTGCGGACTTTGATGGATCAAATTCAACAGCACGATGTTGCACGGACAGAAAGAGAGGGTGCCGTTGTCAAGAATGTCCCCATCACGATTGCGATCATACCCCCCTATCGAGCTCAAATTGAGTGCCAACTCAAGGCGATCGTCGACCTCGCCAAACGTAACAAACTCCGATTGTCGTACCTCCAGAAGGAGACCCCTTCCACACGCAAGAAAACATCTTTGGGCAAACCCGTTCGCACGGCCCGCATCCGGCCGGAACCGCACCCAACCATCGTCCTCAGCACCCCGCACACCCCCCTGCACATTGACATTCGCACCGTTGATGGGTTCCAAGGCCAAGAGCGTGATTTCGTTATATTCACCACTGTGCGTGCGAACGCCTTTGGTGATATTGGCTTCTTGAGAGACGTGAGACGGCTTAACGTTGCTTTGACGAGAGCGAGGTTTGCGCTATATGTGGTTGGTGATGTCTCGTCCTTAACTAGGGGGGCCAGTTCGGCACAGGAGGGGGAAGGAAAGGTAATTTGGAAAGCTTTGGTGGATGATGCAAGAGAGAGATCGGTGCTTTTCCATTTCAACCTTTCTGGCGAGACAATGTTGCTGCTCGACACTTCGGATGCCTTTGGCGAATACAACAGCTCTCGCAGCCTGGGCAGCAGACCTGGTCTGACACCCGGGAGCACGTCAGTGACCCCAAAAGTCCTCATGAACCGTGCACGAAAAGCAGCACTCACATCGAGAGTGCACGTTCTTTTCAAAGACACGCCATGGAAAATCCATGTTGCGAAGGCGGCGTTGGATCAGTTGAAGAAGTTTCAGGAGGAGAGACAGGAGGGTTTGAAGAGTAATGTGATGCTGGTGTTGAGAAATTTGGCGGAGGGGTTTAAGAAGAAGAGTGTGAGGAAGGGGATGGCGGTTGGTGGGTTTGAAAGGTTTATCAAGATTACAGGTGAGTTTTCTTGTTACTGCCTGAATTTTCGGTATTGTCTTTCGCGTCTTTGAGGATCGGAGAAATGCATCAAAGGGTAAGCATCATATCAGTCGTATTGTGGAAGTGGGAAACTAACGTATCTCTGGCCTGCTATTACACAACTTCGCCAACACCACAGACTTCTACGAGTATCGCATCCTCTGGACCCTCGCGCTTGATACAGTCCATGATATTCAAGTGCAAGTCCTTAAAGTCTGGTCCATCGTCCACAAGACGAAAATTGATACGGAACTGAAGTTGGTTGAGCAGACGGTTCTGGCATTTGATGACGCTTACTTGAAAAAGTGGTAAGTCTATCACTGGTCTCGTTGATGGTTCGGACAATGTTTATTTGAACGCATCAGTCTTTCTAAGCGCTTAATCTTTTGCCGGCGTTCGCTGCAGCTCCATGCTCCACTTCCTCGACAACGACATTTGCGTGCCGAAGACGTTCACGGACACAATACTCATCACATACTCGAAGCGCACCAAAGTCCCGACGACCTTGACCGTCAGCGTCTCCACTGACGAGGTGTCCAATCAATCTGCTGATAACGCCACATCGACAGCCGAAACCCACATTATGGACCTCCACAAAACGTACCACTTCACTCCCACCGCCGTCTACCTCCTTTCGCAAAACCGTCTCAGTGAGGTCGACTTGCCCTTCACTCTAAGCCCGGAAGAAAAGCAGCTTGTTGAGTTCAATGGCAGTGCCTTCATTTTGGGGAGAAGTGGCACGGGGAAGACATCTGTTATTGAGGCTAGAATGTTGCAGCGGGAGGGCGCATACTTGAAGTGGCGGTTGGAAACTGTGCAGAACGCCGGTGCCGAACATTCTGAAGAGGGGGAGGACGGTGAATTGGGGTATCGGAAGCCGAGGCAGCTGATGGTTACAAAGTCACCCAGGCTGTGCGCGGCTATCAAGGAGCACTATGGGAAACTGTGTGGGGCTTTAAAGGCGGAAATTCAGATGGCCCATCAAGCAGAGGTGAATGAGGATGGTAGTAGTGAAGGGTTAATGAAGTCTTCCGGATCATCGCAGTCGTCTTTGATTGCTTCAGTGAGCAAAATGGGAGACCAATCCGCAGGTCGATCCGGTTCAAAAATCGTCGCAACGAACAACTCGATGCTCCTCCATGTCGCTCTGATGAACGAAGAGGTCAACGCATCTGGACAGGCGCTGAAGGATATCGACTCCGCTGAGTACCCACTTATCATAACTTTCAACACGTTCTTAAATATGGTGGATGCGACGTTGGAGTGTCCGTTTTTTGAAGGTAAACAGGATACGGTCAAGGCGCCTGTGCGGATAAACGAATATGGGGCCGAGGATGAAAATGGTGGATACTCTGATGATGAGGGGGATTACACGCCAGGTGCGGGGCTGTATCAGAACGAGGGTGATCATGCTGAGGGATTGGACGACGAGGGCCAAGACGGCTACGAGATGCACCTGTTTGGTCAGGAAGTGAGGCCAAGACGGGGTCGACGGACTTACCGCATGGAGGATGAGATCACCTTCAAAAAGGTAAGGTAGCCATTTTTCCTTGGCCTCCTCGTCGTTTTAACTTGATGGCCTTCTTCCTCACGATTTGAATGGGTTTGCAGTTCCTGTATCAATACTGGCCACGGTTCAATCAGGTAAGGATGACTCGCGCTCGTCTGTGTCCGCCCAATCTTTTGTCAAGTCCTGTATTCTTCGGTAGTTTCAACGCCTTCCATATTTTCGATTTCATCTACTTGACATCAGTCGTTGACCAAAAAGCTCTCCCCAGAAGCTGTCTGGACCGAAATATACTCGGTCATCAAAGGATCAGCCGACTCGTTGCTATCCCACTTGCAAACTCGAAAATTCATGCCACGGCAAGAATATGTGGCACCATTTTCAGTCTCCTCCTCCTCCTCTTCCTCTACGTCTTCGGCAGCCTCCTCCTACACGGAAAGCGACAAGGAAAACATATATGCGATTTTTGAAGCGTATGAGAAGATGAAGGAGGCGAATGGCGGGTTTGATTTAGCTGATGCCACATGTTACATCTTTGGACGTTTGGTTACGGAAGGGTTTAAGGGCGATTTGATGGACTATGTGTATTTGGTAAGTACGCTCCTTCATTATTTCTTTGCATTTACTGTTTTTTCAACAAAAAGGGTAAATCTTAATATCGTCTTTCTGCTCTTTTGTTTCTTTTTCTCACGCACTCAAGGACGAGGTCCAAGACCTCACTCCCGCGCAAATCGCCCTGTTCCGTTTCGTGTCGCGAGATCTCTCCAGCTTCGTCTTCGCTGGAGATACCGCCCAGACTATTTCTGCAGTCAACTTCCGATTCGCCGACATTCGTGCTTTGTTTTTCAAGCAATTTGTGTTGCACTTCCGACCAGACATGCGGGAGATGTATGGTCGCGATGCGGTAGAATTGGAAAGGGCGATGGGGAGGCACGTTCCCCCTGTACATGCTTTGACGCAGAACTATCGGTCCCATGAGAGGATTTTGGCGTTGGCGAACAGTGTCGTCAATGTAGGTTCAAAGTGGACTAATCGGTTTACGATTGTTTTTGCTTTTCAACAAAATTGAGCGATCGCTCCCGCAAGCCCAGTCGTGGTCTAGCCGTGAAACCACGAGCAAAGACTAATTGTCCCTCCTATATCCATTCACACACTTCCCTATCACACACGTCCCTAACTGGCTTTCGCTCGAACAGCTGCTCCTTCATTTCTTCCCGAACCGCATTGACAAACTGCCACCGGAGCGAGCACTTATGGATGGACCCATCCCAGTATTCCTTGAAGACACGTCGGCAACGAATTTGATTGTTAGTTTGTTCGGGAAAGGAGAAAGTAGTATCGAGTTTGGAGCGGAGCAGGTATCCTTCTTTCTCTTGCTGGGTGACGTGAAGGGGTGTTTGGAATTGCTCAGTATATGAAGATGCTTTCGATGTGCTTTCTGATCGCACATCCGTCTTCGAACAATTATTTTGTCTCTTCCGTCACGGTAGGCGATCATCGTTCGTGATGAGAAGTCGAGGGAGCATGTGCGATCTTTGGTGCCCGTTGCGGTCATCCTCACGGTCCTTGAATCAAAAGGATTGGAATTTGAGGACGTTTTGATCTATGTTAGTGAACATGATTTGTGTACAGAGCCCGCCATTGGAAAATGGCCTCAGGCGTTTTACACCATTTTCAACATCCCACCATATCCTCTTTCTCGTCCAGGATTTCTTCAGTGACTCGGATTTCACACGGTGGCATGTCTTAACGAAGGGGCAGGATGATGAAGACGACCCGTCACGACTGCCGTCGGGCTATTTCGATGGAAAAAAGAACGAGTTGCTCTGCTCTGAATTGAAAAACTTGTATGTGGCCGCGACGAGAGCTCGACAACAGGTATGTGTACGACCATTGGGTGTTGTGAGATCGCTTCCCTTTTATTTGCGTCAGTTTGCAGAGTCTAAAGACAGAGTTCTTCTTGTTCGTTTTCTTCTTTCATTCGATTCGTAAACGGCTTTGTAGTTGTGGTTCTTCGATGAGAGTTCAGATCGTCGAAAACCTATGCTCACTTTGTGGGAGCGCCAAGGTCTCATTCGTGTCGTCGATAGCACCCGCTCCGGTCATCTTCTGACTCCGCTTGCCCGCAAAAGCACACCGAAAAAATGGGAAGCTCGAGGCCGTTCTCTCTTTGAGAAAAACCTGTTCAAGCAGGCGCTAATGGCTTTTGAGCGTGCGAACTCAAAGCCAGATATGGATTTGTGTAATGCGTTCTTGGCCCTCGAAGCCGGAGAAGAATTCGAAGGTCGTGGAAAGGACGCTGAAGCAAAGAAGCAATTCGAGATAGCAGGCGGACTCTTCTCGGAGCTTGGCGTTTGGCGGAAGGCTGGTCAAGCCTTCGAACGTTCTCAGAAGTACCGGCTTGCGGCAGAAGAGTATCTCAAATGCCCCGCTTCGTCCACGAGTGTAAATCAAGTACGGAAGGACGCGGAACGGATGTGCCTGAAGGTCAAGGACGACGTGGATCTTGCCGATCAGTTTTTGCGACACTGGTCGATGCCTTCGAAGGAAGTGGACGCGTTCTGCAGGCGATACGCATTGCACTTCCATCAAAGAAGGCGACCCGAAGTCATGAAAGACTTTCTGGACAAGATCGACTCCAAGACTGTGCGCCGGTCGTTCTTGAAACGGTACAAGTATTGGAACGAACTTGAAAAGGAAAGCATTCATTCTGGAGATTTCACGTACCTCGCGGAGGTCTATGAAAGTGAAATGAAGGATGAGATCAAAGCTGCCGAGCTGTGGAGGCGATCAGGATGCGACGAAAAGTACCTCGGGATTGCCCTTAAGCTTGCTCGTGTTTGCAACGCAAGCCGCTGGCTGTGTCAGAATACGGCGGAATCAGTAAAGATACACGGCAACATACAGAAAGTGCTTCGGGAGGCGCTAGACTTCAGTCGAAAGACAGGCAGAAGAAATCCGGAAACGCAGCGAATGTGCGAAGAGATGAAGATGCATGGAACTCTGCTTTTTGAAGCGAATCCCACAGCAGACCAAATCGCCGAAACACTCAAAGTCATCCAAACAAAGAATGTCGACGCTTCTTTGGACCACTTGATCGTCTTTTTCGAGTGGAAGGCTTTAGACCTCAGTCTGAAAGATGCTTCTACCAACGCATATGCTGATCTGCACGAACTTCTTCTGAAATGCGGGAGATATCAGAATAATGTTCTGAAAATTGGACGAATGCTCCAGCAACGTTTCCCTTCGGACGCCATTCAAGTTTTTTTTGCGATCGTACCCGGGAAAAACCCTGCAGAAATCGACGTCAACACATCCCTTGCAGACATTATAGTCCGAAAATACACGGGTATACAGCAACGCACCTTGGCGCAGGGCACCGAGCACCAAGATCGCCGAATGTATAGCGTGACAACAGGGACGTTAACAAAGCCATTCGTCGAGCTATCAACGATGTTGAAGAAAATAATCATTCGTCGACTGAGGGAGATCACAAACGGATGCGAAAACATTCTCAAGCGATGGCAGGGAAGGCTTTCCCCTTGTCCATCACTGCTCCCGAATCAATATACAATACGATGCCCCGGGCAGACGTGCACGTTCATCCATGAAACCCCTGATGCGCGGAAGAAGACGATTGATCGCATCGGGATGAAGTTGGGCATGATTTCGCTTCTGGAGCCGTTTACATCCGCCGATCCGGAAGCTGTGACGTACAAGTCTATGCAGGCCAACATCCTCGCCAAATTCCTATTCCCTAACGTCCCATGGCTACACGACACGCTGGCTTTATCGAAGTTTCGGTCTACGGGTCAGATGATGATGCTCACGGGATTTTTGAAGGCAGTTGAGGAGAAGAAACACGGATTCCGCTTACGAGATGAAAGCGTGAACTCCATCTGCCTTTTGAGATGTCTGGCGTTATATGCGCCGGAGTACGTACGGTTCCCTCCTGTCGATAAGGAAAAAAATCTCATCAGATGGTATGTTTACCACGCTTCTAACAGCATATGCAGAACGGCGCACCATACTAAATGAAGGCTTTTCCCGCATTCCATCGCATTCTCTCAGCTTCGAGCATGAGTTGGTTCCCGTCCGCAAATATCAAACCAACCCCTTGTTTGTGGCTGCTCGGACAGGATTTTACTACCATACGAATGATTTCCGTTACGAATTGGAACCAAAGCTCGAGCTATTTCTCCTGGAACGTCATATCACATTCCTGCTTGCGATGAATTCTCAGATGTATTATCACACCGCGCTGCCGGTTCGTTTTATACAAGAGCATCTGGAGCACCGAACTTCGCTGCTTTCCGGTCTTTATCAACAGCAGCAGCATAGAGTCAGAGGATTGTTGAGGTTGCTTTCCGATTTTCTGATGCAGTTTTTCCGACAAGACGGTGCGCCTCTGCATCAGTGGTTCGAAAAGTTCAACGTGCAACCACTTGAACGTGCCGCCTTCACGACCCGAATCGCGGTGCTTTTGGTCCTCATTGCCATTAGCTGCTGGCATTTCAGTACCCCGATTGGAAATACCTTGTCGGGCATGCATCTCCTGCGGATTCAGCACCTGCCACAAGCTCTTTTCGAATTCAAATATGCGCGAAATGAATTGACATTCATGAATGCAGCTGTGTCGTTGTTCAAGAAGATCGGGGAAGATGTGGTCACAGTGTGTTGGGACCAGCGGACGTTAGGAAGGCAACCATGGTGGTCAAGGACGTGGCGCGAGATTTGTGTGCAGAAATTCGATGGGGCAGGGAACTCGATTGTGCAGTTTCCGGTATTCAATGAAACAAAACAGGCAACCGCTCCACCTTTGAAAATCATCACGGACGACGAAAGGAATGATGATGACAACGATGATAGGAAGGTCGATGACGGCGGTGATGATGGCATGGATCACAAGGAGTCAGAGGAGGCGGAGCTCCTCGAGACACAGCACGTCGTGCCAGAACTTGGGGTAGCGCGATGGATTCGGCAAAGGTTGCTGGATATTTATACCGAAATTCGATTGGATCTCGCAGCCGACTCACCGTACATCAGAGAAGCACGTCAATTCCTTCGTCGATCGTTGACGACCATTCCCGAAGGCTTCAGCAAGCTTTACCTCGAGCGTGGGCCTCCGATCCGAGCAAAACTGGGTTCTGAGATGTCGAAAATAGAAGCATTTTTGGAAAGTTGGCAAGACGTATTCAAGGTGGATGCCAAGGGAAAAGGGAAGAACCTTGTCGATGCGGATGAGGCTTTTGAAGACTTGCATGAGAAAGCAGATATGATGATGGATTTGCGGGAAAGTTTGGAGGAGATGGCTCGTGCCCTTGCACCAAACTATGAGCGGTTCGAACGAACGGGTTGGGAGGAAGATCGTTTGCGGAACCTGCTTATTGAAGCAGAGAGTCTTCTCGAAAATGTGGAGACGGACTGTGGAAAACTGTTGAAGAAGTTCAAAAGGCTGCGCTCGAAAGCTGCTCCGTCACGGCGACTTTGAACTTGCATTACTTTCTTTCTTTGCGCAACGTACATAAAAGGTGGATTTTCTTTCTGCTCAGCATACTAGCATACTGTACTGTATCTATAACATCCAAAAGAGATTTTGCAGCGTTCCTAAATGCATGACGTTCCTTCGTTGGTTTGCATCAAACATCCTGAAAATTACATTCGCTATCATACGCTTCCTGTCACCGCCTGTGCCAGCACTATCGAGCATGATTTTCCCTTACAGAGTTTACGGAGTGGGGAAATGGGAATGTGTGACCTCACAATTCAAGCCGAATCACGCACTCATCCATTGGGCTGTCCGTTGGGTACCCTGTTGCGATACTCTGCACCGATCGTTGAGACTTTGAGGGTTGCGGTATACGAAAAAACCGACACCAAGAGTGGCACTGCAGGACATGACAGACGTCAATTTCCACACTCCAATCGACTATCTTGTTCTTGGTGAGGATGTATCCAGCATCCATCCTTGGGGAATGGGATAATGCACACTCAGTTCCTTTTTTTCTCGCACACACAGTTCACCAGTACCCTTTACGTTCCTGCAGTATTTCTCTGTTGATATGTAACTGATGAATCATCTGGCTTTCCTTGATCGTCCTTTCTTATTCCTATCGCCGCGCTGTCGTTGCGTGACTTCACCTGGATCATTGAAGATGAATGGACTGTGGAATATCTGTTCCAACAGGGTCTGGCAGACCAAAATGAACTCAACCAAGTTTTGCAACGAATCCGCCGGAAAGATGCGTTGCCGTCATATTCAGCGCCAGAAGGTGGTTGTAGCGACATGGTGACTGAGGGCGTTCCGGCTGCAACTCAGAAAATGGAAGTCTTGGAGGTATTGTTCGTTCTCAACGATGGACAGCTTTGAAGTTCTTGCTGAGGAGGATTAAATAAGTGGAGCTGGAGCACTGTGTGGAGCAACTGTTCAGGAACTGGGCCTGCTACCCACCTTTCCGCGGTTCAGATACGAAGTTTGGTGTGTGCGTGTTTGATTGCAGCCGAGCACAGCACAGTCACTGTCTCAAACCCTGGGGAAATCCTTTTCAAGAAGACGGTTCCGTGGGTCAGGATTTTTCGGCGGGTACAATGGACATCACGCGCGCATCTGAAGTTAAATGGATTCTTTTCCATCAATAGACTATTCGTCAAAAAATCATCGATGGCAACATAGATGACGCAATTGCCCTTATCAAGGACGTTCAGCCATCCGTGCTTGATAACTCGAGCCTGCTCTTTCAATTGTACAGACAGCAGGTTGGTTCCTTCTGTACCCATTCTGTTTGTGTTCGTCCGTCCTTTCGTCGTTGTCCATTCACACCATGCCTCAAGTTTGCAGAGTATGTCCGGTCATCAAAAGCATTCTCGCCATCCGCAGACCCAACCTCAGCCATCAACTACGTTCAGAATCATCTTGCAAAGCACGCCCTCGACGCATATCCGGAAGCGTATGCGGAATTTAAATCAACGCTGCTGATGCTTATATTCAAAGCTCAGCAACCACAACAAGTGAAGTCTCCGGCCCCTGGTGCTTCATCAGCAGATCTGAATGTTGATGATGACCAAAATCCTTCGAATGAGAGTTTAGTGGACGTCGAGTGGTAAGTCAGCATTTGCCGCCCGTCAAATCTTCGTCCCGGAGCCGAAGCTGAGTTAACACCCGAAGCGATTTCTCTGTCAAGCTCTCCAGATCGTCGCAGTCAATTAGCGAACCGAGTCCACAACGCACTGCTGCACTCATTTGGATTCAGTGAATCAAAACTCCCGCTGATTATGAGGTATTTGCTTGGCCAATGTCTTCCAATTGTATCCAGCTATTGCATGCCGACGATTGATTCGCCCATTTTGTCCCAAGGTACCTGATCTTGGTTCACAATATGTTTTACTTTCTACGTGGAGAAACATCATCTTTTCAAGACGTTACGGAGAGGATACTTCTGCCAGAGAGGGATGACCCTCGGTCTCAGGGAGCCAATGCTGAATCTGAATCAGAGACGTAGGTGCTTTTCGATGGTTTACTCTGTAAAGCTTGGATTAGTTATGCTGCAGGGGTGCGAAGACCAGTGGGCTTCAGCTGATCGCAGCGCATGCTTTCGGTGCGGCATCTCGTGTTTGACTTGAATATTCGAAGGGTTGACGAAATTGATGTCGCAATATTGGCGCAAGCGGCAGCAATATCCCCCAACGAGGCGAGAGATGCCTTACGACGGACTCGCGTTCAAGCTCCATCACCATCCAACCCGCATCGTGCAAGATTGTCGCGACTGGAGATCTGCATGCGAGATGAAGTATCGCGCATGCGGGTAGGCCACCCGATACTGTCGGAATTGGCATTAAAGTACGTTGAAAACGAAATTTTGGGTGGTTTCTAGTGTCGCGGAGCACCTTTGCGGCGTTCTACATCGTCCCCACCGTACAACGCTGACACTGTCTCTTTCACTCCCTCGGAACAGTTATGGCTACTATCGAGGGCTACTAGATAACTGGAAAAGGCCAGAGGTGCACTCCGACACGAAGAAATTGGCGGTACACGACGTGCACATACATGTCGAACTTGGAGAGAAAATAAGGTCTGTGCTATGTGAAAATGCTCTCGTTTTCTTACGATTTCGGAGTGTGAGTCTCATCGGGTTTTGTTGTGGAAGAAACTAGGACGCTACGGGCAAAATTGCAAGGTCTCATAGCCGAGCTCGAAGCGGAGATTTCCATAAGTGCAGGTACGCAAAACTTGTGGCAGGCATTTGAGACCTTGGGACTTGGGGATTTTACTTGACTTTCGGACCTAATACCCCCCATTTGCACCGTGCTATCCGTTGCACATTGTCAATAAAACCGATTCACATCCAAAGATCAACAAACCTCGAAAATACGCGACAACGGGATCTCAACAGCTCAACTCCTCCCACATCAGCACGCATCCGCAATGCATCACATCATCACCTCCATCGAATCCGAGTTCCCGTCCATTTCTCCGCTCGGACGGGCGAAAGAGGAGCACCCTCAGTCACACCACCTGCATGCTTACTTCGCACTGAGGAGGATCGAATTCTTGAGCTATCTCGTTTACGGGCGATTAGAACTGCAGCAGTTGCGTCGGGGGAAGAGGAAAGAAAGTGAAACCTCGCTTGGTGCAGATACACTAAAGAACGGCGGACAGTGTTTATCGTGGTGGGACCGTGCCGTTGAGGTGTTACAGAATGCACTTGGTGAGTATGCTTCTTTCCGCAATTGGTGTAAATTGGCCGTTTTTTCTTTGGAAAGATCCGGATCCCGATACATTTCGTCCCTCTCCCTGACGTCGCGCATATTTATTTTTTGGTTCTTGAAGCCCCCATCAGTATCTTGGACTCCTCGTTCACGGGAGCCATTAAAGAGGCTTCTTTACTATTAACGATGCGGTATTCTGCTTTCCCCCCATCACCGCCTGGAAACACCCTTGCCATACCGATAGGAGGTAAGAGACATTGCACACCCATGGTTTCGGTCCCGCTGGTTCTTTTTGATCTGATGATGCATATTCACAATATTGTCTCTGAGAAGACCCAACGTCGGAAACACTGGACATAGAAGAAAGTGTGGTGAGAATCTGCGACACATTGTCTGTTCGTTTTGCGCTGCCTTGTTCAGAAGGTATTCCTTTTCGAGAAACGCCTCTTAATTCGACATTCTTCCTATATTAGCTTTTGAGCCATCTCAACACGCTGCTATCATTCCTGAAAGAATTGGTTGATGGTCCGCTACACTCAATTTTGGTATCCATACTTTGCGCGGACCAGAAAAGAGGCGCCACAGTTGCAGATACGGGATCCAGCGCGATGAAAATCGACGACACTACCCAAAAAGAGGACAGCCCTGATACAGGAAAGGGGTCCGATGCGGTCATCGTTGATGTAGATCCAGACGCAGAATTCTCAGAACCTAGGCTTGTGACGGTTCTGAAAGGGCTTTTAGGGGTACATGAAAAGTGGTTTCGGATGCAATGCAGCGAGGATCGGTAAGACTTTTGACTGATAGCACGATTTCCGTATTGTGTCTTTCAAAGGCTGACTTCCTGTCCATCCCATGCTTTCTGTATCTTATGTGCTCATCATTTGCAAGTTTTGAGCGTGTTTTCCATATATCGCAAATCCGTGCAACACCTCTTTCCATCGACGCACCCTCTCGTCCGCCACTCTTTAATCAGTTTTTCGATGGCGCGGATTTCACGTCTATGGTTTCTATGACCCCACATCCGAAATCGTCGCTCTGGGAGACTAAAGATTGTGCCAGCTCGTCCAATGCGCAGGGGTGGGGTGGGATGTTAGAGGGAGGCGATAGTGCTTCGGGTAGTGGTCTTTTTGGGAACAAGCTTCTGAATGATTTGGATATGGCACTTTTGGGAGTTGCCGATCCTGAAGCGGAAGAAGGTAAGCGCAGTCAAAGTCATGAAGGAGAAGACGTGCCGCTGGAGTGGAACACATTTCCATCCACCTTTACCGCAGAGCTGCCCGATTTCCTGAACCTTTGGACACTCCCGCTGACTAACTTTCCGTACCCCATGTCTTCTGTCAGATGCGCGACGGCACGACATCGATGAAGGATCGATCACATATCTGCAGGAGATTATGGCTTGCACAAGAGGGGATGCGATTTCAATGCTGATACAACACGGCGGAGATGTGACCCAAGTTTTGGGTGCTCTGTTTCAATAAGGGCAGAGAGAAAAAAGGGGGAGAAGGGGGGCGGGGTTTGCTTGTAGCGCCGAGGGATCCCCCGCTGCCCAGTAGTCGAGCCTAGTGTTGTGCATCTGTGCTGACAGATTGCACAGAACAATTGGAAGGGAGCATACAGCAAGTCAACTCAGGTTATGAGAAAGTTTCTGTCGTCGGAGTTCCAATTTTGTTACACAAAGTCTTTCCTGCATTTTGCTGACTGGCACCACTAGTGACTGCGAAAAGTAGTGTTTGGTTTATCACTCGAGTATGTGATTATTTTTTTGGATTCAACGTTCCTTTTACTTTCTCCTCTTGCTCATCTCCAAAAATTCGTTGTCCGGAAGAGGGGAAACTGGAGAAGAAGGGCAATCTTGAAAGACTTTATGTACCTTTCCAGCTGGTGAGCGAAGTGGTTGCATCTTTTCAAGTAACATCGAATGGACTGCTCTGCTGAATTGCATCGATGTGATCTAATGCACTTGCGGGGCGAAGTTCTTCCTCCACGACGGATGGCCCGGCATTTCACATGTTCCTTGAAAATGAGACTGGGTGTGAGGCTGGGTGTGAGGTGTGAGGTGTGAGGTGGACGTCAGCGTGGACGTTAGGTGGAGATCGTCTTGTGGAGATGGGAATCTGGATGGGAACTGGGAGAGATGTGAGATTTGGGATAAATTCAGGGATAAACAATTGTGTGCAAAAAATGCCGCGCCTGTTGAGGCAGAAACTGGTTACGTAAGCTCCTGCGTAAGCCCAGTGCGCTGTCCAGTACGTGTCGCTTTTATTATCGCCGACAGTCTCACGAACTTTTCTCTCATATATTTCTTTTACGCAGCCGTCCAGATTCAGGTCCGCACTCATCTAGTGACTCGTCGAGCAAAGACCTCCACAAGCCAACCGGCATTCGCAACCATGGCCACTTCAGCCCTCACAGACCTCCTCACGAAGTTTCCTTCGCTCATCTTCACCTACGCCCCACTCATCATCGTCATCGCCGTACTCTACCTCCTCTACATCAAACCCTTCGTCACCCCTCTCCGGCAACTCCCCGGCCCCACCTTCAACCCACTCTTAGCACTCGGCGCCTTTCCCACGATTTTAAAGGAAGAAGCTGGTATCCCACAGCTGCGGTGGGCAAAAGAATATGGCGGTATCTACATGTATCGCTTTTTGTTCAATGAGCCGAGGATTGTGGTTACGGATAGCAAGATGCTGTCGCAGGTGTTTGGGGCGCAGGCACAGAAGTATCAGAGGTCGGAGGACTTTGTTAGGGGGTTGCAGAGGTGAGTTTGGGGGGTGGAGAAAGAAGCGGGTCATGGTACATGGGGCGTAGCGCGATTGCTTGGGGCAATGCAGCTGATTCCAAATGTATCAAGAAGAGAAGGAAGAAGGGGCAACGAATGTACGTTGTGAGCGTGCATGGAACAGCTGAGAAGTAACTTTTCTCTTCACCCTCCCGTCGTAATCTCCCTCAGAATTCTCGGAAAGGGCCTCCTCGCAACAACGGTACGTTTCCCATTTGGTCATATTACACAGACATTCCTCCTTCCCCTCTCCCCTCTCTTGTCGCCGTTTTCCGATCTCTGCTCTGTCAATTTCCAATTTACAGTTTACATTTCGATGCCTTCCTTCTCTGTAGGGTGCCGAGCACAAAAGACAGCGTGCCCTAGTGAATCCGGCCTTCCTCCAAAAATATATCATCCAGATGACGCCGATCTTCGCAAGAACCGCGCTGGAGTTGCGGGATGCCTGGAAGGAGATCATAGAGTCTTCACCAGACAAGAAGACGACTTTCGGGATTTATGCTGAGATGAGTAAGGTAGGTCGAAGGGAATCATCAATGAAAGGGGGAGAAACCGGAAGTCAACCTTTGCCAGCCTCTCGCTTATTCAATCTGAATTTTCCCGTTTCTTCTTCCGCAAAGGTGACTCTTGATATCATCGGACGTGCTGGCTTCGGTCACGAATTCAATGCTGTGACAAACGCTAACAATGCTCTTTATGTGGTGAGTGAACTCCTCGTGCTTGTGGGTCTGGCTTCATGACGGTATTCCCCACTCTCCTCGCCAATTAACCGAGTGTGCCCTTCTGCCTACTGTTCCTTTTCATATGACACCACCTTGCCTTTCCTTACTCGGGATCCAACAAAAGGCCTACCAAAACGTCTTCTCCCAAAGCGGCATAAGTGTCCGCGTTGTGCTCGAAAACTTCTTCCCAATCTTGCGACGTATCCCCACGGAAGGCAACAGAAAACGATTGGCAGGCCGCGCAACGCTTGATCGCACCGTTCAGAGCCTCATCGATGAGAGGCGACAGGCAGTGAAGCAAGAACAAGAGAAACAGGACTCCGCCCCAGAACAAGAGCAGAACGATGAAAACACAAGTGGAGACGACAAAAATGTGGACTTGCTGAGTATTTTGCTCAGGGCGAACGAGTCGGATGATCCAAAGAAGAGGTTCACGGATGAAGAGCTGAGGGGACAGGTGTTGACTTTTTTGACGGCGGGACATGAAACGACGAGCGTCGCTGTGGTAAGACTCATCTCTTTTTTCTTTTCCTTTCTCTCATCTTCTTAATTTACTGAGAAAAGATGGGGGTTTCATCGATTGATTTTTGCATCCGCAGACCTGGACTCTCTACCACTTGGTAAAAAACCCCGAATACCAGAACGCGCTTCGCAAGGAGCTCATGGAACAACTTCCCACACCTGATACGCTACCTACTTGGGATATGGTCAATACCAAGATGCCACTTTTGAATAATGTTGTCAGGGAGGCGATGCGGCTGGAGCCGCCTGGTAAGTTTCCTGTCCACCTTTATGAAATTGCTTTCGTCTTTGCTCAAATACGCACACACATGCACGAACTCACTCTATTTGATGACTCTGTTTGATGTAAAGTTCCCATAACAAACCGCGTGACCGTGGAAGATGACAAACTCGGGGGCTACTTCATCCCTAAAAACACCCGCGTGATCCTTTGCACCACAGCCCTCCACCGAAATCCCCAATACTGGGGTCCCGACCCCGACGCATTCCGCCCAGAACGCTGGGATGAGGACACCACAACTTCCACCGGAACCAACTCAGCCTCAGCCAGAAACTTCGGCACTTGGATGCCTTTCCTTGCTGGTCCCATGAACTGCATCGGTTCTAAATTCGCATTGACGGAAATCAAGGTGATCCTCGCGGTTTTGATCCGGAATTTTGAGTTTAGTGAGTCAGAGGCAGAGGAGGAGAAGTTGGAGAAGGTGAAGAGGAAGTTGAGGGTTACGTTGAGACCGTCGCCGGATTTGAGGTTGGTGGTGAGGAGGGTTGTGGAGTAAAGAAGGGGAGGAGGGAGATGGGAAGGGAGAAAGAAGAGGATAAGACGACGTTGGAGAGGAAGGGATACCTCATACGAAAAGCATTCCAATTTTGTTCTTAAGATGTATGGCATGTTATCATTGCTGGTTTTGTATTTTTGGATAAGCGCACATTTGCCCACAGACCGCGTATGGTTTTCTTATTATGTAGTCATGGATTCCATGTGATTGGAATCATTGGAGTCTTTCAACCTGAGTTGCATGTTAGTTGGGTTCTCAGTGCGATAGAAAGTTCAAACTCTCCACACAAGTCCACAGATGGCGGACACACATGGCGGACAATGCTTAGGACGACCCCTGGGTTGTTGAATGATCAGCACAGTTGGACCAATTGGACTGGTTGGATTTGGTTTGTCGGAGTTCAAATATTTGTCGCACAAAGTCACACCCCTTTTCCTCACAAATAATTAATTAATATCAAACTGCTGATTAACTGGCGTGTAAAAACAGTATGCTTCGTTCATAGACTCCGGCATGTGATGATGAGAGTCACCCTTTCTTTCCCCTCTCCTCCTCCTCTCTCCTAAAAGCAAGTTCGGTGAACGGCGGTGATGGTGTCAACGAGATTGTGGTGTGTGACGGAAATCCGATGGAACTCAGATGGACGGGGAGCAACTCGGGGAGCAACTCGGGGAGCAACTGGGGAGAGTTGGGAGAGTTCAAATCCTGAACGGTTTGAACCGAAGTGTGGCAGGACAAACCGCGCCCATTCCCACCAGGGTGGAAACTTTTTAGTATGCCAAGTACATCCAGCATGCATGCTGCATATGTGTCAGTGTGTTGCCAACAGTCTCGTCTCCCAGTTCGTCTCAGTTCGTCGCTATTTGTTGGCGAGGCGACGTACTTTGTCGGTCCACACTCGTTTCGAGACGCGTTCGAGCAAAGACCACCGAACTCCAACCAGCACCAAACCCCCACCGGCATTCGCAACCATGGGCACTTCACCACTCACAGACTTCCTCTCAAAGCTCCCTACTTTCGTCCTCACCTACACCCCACACTTGATCTTCATCTTCATCTTCTACCGCCTCTACGTCAAACCCTTCATCACGCCTCTGCAAAAACTCCCCGGCCCCACCTTCAACCCACTATTAGCCCTCGGCGCCTTGCCCACCGTAGTTAAGAAAGAAGCTGGTGTCCCACAGTTGCGGTGGGCAAAGGAATATGGCGGCATCTACATGTATCGCTTTTTGTTTAATGAGCCGAGGATCGTGGTTACGGATAGCAAGATGCTGTCGCAGGTGTTTGGGGCGCAGGCACAGAAGTATCAGAGGTCGGAGGACTTTGT
>JADGJF010000404.1:0-21223 GCA_027596845.1 Quaeritorhiza haematococci | reverse complement strand
GTGGGTGGGGAGATGAGAAGGCTGAGGGGGTTTGATTGGGGGTCGAAGGTCATCTTTTGTCCCCTTGTTGGAAAGGGAGGGTGTGAAGATGCGCGCGCAATGAAATTTACGCGGTGTTATTTAGGTTATCTGTGATGGGGAGGGGAGGGGGGTTAGATTTCAGGTGGTTGAATATGGAATGTGGGGGGTACTACACTGTACGGGAAAGCGTCGTCGGATATGTTTACCTATTTTCGCGTCGCGTGTTTCGCGTGTTTCGTTTCGTGTGTTTTGTTTTTTCTGGTGTTGATCGAAAGGGATTAAAAATTAAAAAATAGGGAATCGAAACCGTTGTGTTACTTTTGGGACGTGATTTACTTTTTTTGGGTAATGGATATCTGATGTGACACAGATGGGGTTTTCCATGGTTCGATGAGGAGAAAGAAGGCCAGAGGAATGGGGAATGGCGGGAAGCAGGGCGGGAAGTCTCTCTGTTCTGTGTAGGAGTTAGTAATAAAAGTAGTAGGCATCAAGTAGGCATAGGTCAGCTCGTTTGTGGTTAGCCAACGTCATGCATGCATGTGGGTTAGCGCTCCGATGTGCTCCGATGTTGTCATGATAAATAAACCGATGTGCTCCGATGTGTCATGATAAATAAACATCACCAGTACGATTTGATTTCCTCCCCAAAAGACGAGAAACAACAAGAATGGAACACAAAGATTTCCCGCAATAGGAATATTGGAATTGCCAAGCCTCGGTGGTGCAAAGCCAAGAAGCGAGTCTTGGGGTTGGAGTTGAGCACAAAGACGTTTTCTGCAGTTGCTCGTGTTTAGCCAGT
Organism: Quaeritorhiza haematococci; assembly: GCA_027596845.1. NCBI lineage: Eukaryota > Fungi > Chytridiomycota > Chytridiomycetes > Quaeritorhizaceae > Quaeritorhiza > Quaeritorhiza haematococci. Next base: position 20,403 of record JADGJF010000404.1, on the reverse strand, counting down.
GCAATTAGTGTGCGGGTGGTGAAGCAAGTCAGTTCCAAGGACATAAGGAAGCAACCGGTAAGTTAACGGCGAGCGCCGGACTAAGGACCTCAAGGGGACGAGGCCGAAGGCGGAGACAGGCGGCGAGTGTGAGAGCTGTATGTATGATGAGCGGCAAGCTCCGACCGAACCAGCCAAGAGAAGGAAAAAACAGGCGGTCTTGGGGCTTTACTTTTTGCTCAGTTGTGAAGGAGCAAAGAAAACTAAGGAGCCACGAGGCACTTACTTGACTTGAGGCACAAACAGACAGTTGAGCTTGAGGAAAAAGTGCCCCAAAACCACGAGGCAACTCACAGAAGGGTCACGTCGGAGACTTATAACACTGATTATCGGAAAACATCGGGCTGTTACATACTGTAGTTTCGTGTCCCGCCGCTTTTCGAACATAGCAGGACTGAAACTCACCTTTGCAATTCCTTTTCCTTACAACCACCGCCGCCCCTGCTGTCGCTCTGCTGTTTGCTGCCGCCCCTACCACCCTCTCCGTAACCGCTACCGCCGCCACCGCCGCTGTCCCGCACTCTCGGCTCATCATCACCTGCAACAACCACAACCACAAAACAAAAACGCAGGCAGCCGCGCGGTGGTCGTCTTCAAATTCATAACTTTCCGCCCACTTTCCGACAACGACTCTCTCTCCCATTTTGAAACGGAAGGACGTTTGATTCTAAACCCTTCTTTCGACTACTTTGCAAAAGGTATTTCGTTTTCACTCACCCTTTGGACCCTTCCCTGGGGGACTTTTTCTTCTGTAGTTTCTACCCTGCTTGCAAAACGACTTTTGCCGGAACACTGTCGACGTGCTTGCGACCTCATGTCTTTCTTACTACCACGACCAACTCCTCGTTTATATTCACGCTTCCACATTCTGACTCACACTTCTTCCATCTTCTTCACCAGCTTCTCTGTCACCTCTCACTACCACCGAACAAGCCTACACCTCTCCCCCTTCTCAACAACAATAAAAACCGTCATGATGACCACCGCAACCACAACCACCACCCCCTCCCTCACGGGCAAAATCCCCGGCCGTGGCGCCGAGGTCGAAGCTTACCTCCTCAAAACAATCAAAAACCGGATCCTCTACCTCGACGGTGCTATGGGTACAATGATCCAAAAGTACAAATTCTCCGAAGAAGATTTCCGTGGTGAACGGTTCAAGGACCATCCAAAGGATTTCTTAAAGGGTAATAACGACATGTTGTCGTTGACGCAGCCTGAGGCTATTTATACGATTCATAAGAAATACTTGGAGGCGGGGTCGGATATTATTGAGACGAATACTTTTTCGTCGACGAGTATTGCTATGGCGGATTATTTGATGGAGGATTTGGTTTATGAGTTGAATAAGGTGAGTTGAACGTTGAGCGTTAGTGAGGCGTACGAGCGTGAGTGAGTCATTTTATGTGAAGCGAAAGCGGATAGCGGAGTGAAGCGGAGCATGAAATTTTTTTGTTATTCTTATTGTCGGAGAAGCCGATTTAACTTTCGGCGATGAATGTCGTGTTTCACGCGAAGCGTAGCCGACTAGAGCTGCGAGCGAACAACATCTCTTGCACCACCATGCATGTCACTCATGCAATGCATTCCCATGCTCAATTTCATCCTCACTTTCATTACTTCCATTCTGTAAATCAAGGTCTCTGCGGAACTGGCAAAAAAAGCATGTGATGAATACACTGCAAAAGACCCAAGTAAACCCCGTTTCGTCGCGGGTGCCATCGGTCCCACAAACAGAACCGCATCGATCTCCCCCTCCGTCGAAAACCCTTCCTACCGTAACGTCACATTCGATGAACTCGTCGACGCTTACAAGGAACAAATCCGTGGGTTGCTCGATGGTGGTGCCGACTTGCTCCTCGTCGAAACCATCTTCGACACCCTGAACGCTAAAGCCGCCCTCTACGCCATCGACACCATGTTCGACGAGGAGGGCTACGACCGCGTTCCTCTTCTTGTCTCGGGTACCATCGTTGACAACTCGGGAAGAACACTCTCTGGTCAAACGGGGGAAGCCTTCATCTCCTCAGTCTTGCACTCTAAACCTTTCGCTATTGGTCTCAACTGTGCCTTGGGTGCAGACCAAATGCTCCCCTTCATTCAAACAATCTCAAAATCCACACCCACCTACGTCATCTGCTACCCCAACGCCGGTCTCCCCAACACATTCGGTGAATACGACCAATCCCCCGCCGCAATGGCCGAACAAGTCTCCAAATTCGCTTCCCTCGGCTTACTCAACATTGTCGGTGGTTGCTGCGGTACCACCCCAGACCACATCAAAGCCATCCACGACGCATGCTCTCAATACACACCCCGCAAACCCCACCCCCTCGACCCCGACACACTCATCCTATCAGGCCTGGAACCCTTCCACATCAACAAAAACCTCTCCAACTTTGTCAACATTGGTGAACGTTGCAACGTCTCCGGTTCCCGCGTCTTCGCCAAAAAAATCCTCAACGGCGCATACGAAGACGCCCTCGCCATCGCTCGCGCCCAAGTCGAGAACGGTGCCCAAGTCATTGACATCAACATGGACGAAGGCTTACTCGACGGAAAAGCCGCCATGTCCAAGTTTTTGAACTTTATTGCGTCGGAACCGGATATTGCGAAGGTTCCGATTATGATTGATAGTTCGAATTTTGAGGTTATTTTGGCGGGGTTGAAGTGTGCGCAGGGGAAGTGTATTGTTAACTCGATTAGTTTGAAGGAGGGGGAGGAGGATTTTGTGAAGAAGGCGAAGATTGTTAAGAGGTTTGGGGCGGCGGTTGTTGTTATGGCTGTGAGTATTTTTCTAATTCGTTCTTTACTTCACCCTTGAATTGTGCGTCCGATTTCGCGATTTTTGGTTCATGGACCATGCTTATGTATGCGTTTCTTCTCTCCTCTGTATTCTGTGACAGTTCGACGAAGAGGGTCAAGCCGTCGAAGCCGACCGCAAATTCGAAATCTGTGAACGCTCCTACCGGATCCTGGTCGACAAGGTTGGGTTCAACCCGAATGAAATCGTGTTTGACCCCAACATCCTCACAATCGCCACCGGGATGGGTGAGTCCTCCTTTTTCCTCTTCTTTCTTTCATTCCTTCATTCTTCGCGCGATTTGAGCTGAATGGATATCTGACTTCATTATTCTATGTTTGTTTGCAGAGGAACACAACAACTACGCCGTCGAATTCATTGAATCTATTCATAAGATCAAGGCCAACCTCCCGTACTGCAAGATTAGTGGTGGTGTCTCAAACTTGTCGTTCTCGTTCCGTGGGAAATCGGTTTTGCGTGAGGCTATGCACAGTGTGTTCTTGGTACGTACCTTTCATTCCTCCCTCCCTTTCATTCCTACCTCCCTCTCATCCTTTCTTACGACCTCGAAATTATCACTCCCCCTCTCACCAAACCCAACACACACCTCTCTCTCTCTCTCTTTCTGCCCTCTTTCTGTTAATGCAGTTCCACGCCATCAAAGCCGGCATGGACATGGGCATCGTCAACGCCGGTTTCCTCACAATCTACGACGACATCCCCAAAGACCTTCTCCAACTCTGCGAAGACGCAATCTGGAATCGTGACCCCCAATCCACCGAGAAACTCCTTTCTTATGCTGAGTCGCATGGGAATAAAGGAGGAGCGGGGGCGGCTGGAGCGGGAGAGGAGGAAGCGTGGAGGGGGAATGATGTGGAGGAACGGTTGAAGTATAGTTTGGTGAAGGGGATTAATAAGTGGATTGTGGAGGATACGGAGGAGGCGAGGCAGAAGAAGGATAAGGTGAGTGAGGGGAAGGGGAGTGGGATTGAGGGTTCGTGTTTTTGCAAGGGGATTTGATTTTGGAGATGGGACCCGTTGAATTTGGATTTTGACCATATGCTTTTCTTCCCCTTTTTTTTTGGGATGTAGTACCCTCGCCCGTTGAACGTTATTGAGGGACCGCTTATGTCGGGTATGAGTGTTGTGGGTGAACTTTTCGGGGCTGGGAAGATGTTCTTGCCTCAGGTTATCAAGAGTGCTCGGTGAGTTTTCATCTCCTGCTCTGTGGTTTTCGTTGTTATTTTCTCAGGATATTTTGTGGTTTTCTTGGGCGGTGAGTTGGGTCATTTAGCTAACCTGTGTGTATCCTTTCCTCTTTCTTTTTCACGTGTCGAATTCGCTTTGAAAATTAGTGTCATGAAACAAGCCGTCGCCCACCTCATCCCCTTCATGGAAGAAGAACGTCTGGCCTCCCTCGCCGCCCAAAACATCGACCCCACCTCCGCCGACGACGCTTACAACGGCACCGTCGTCCTCGCAACCGTCAAAGGCGACGTCCACGATATCGGTAAAAACATTGTCGGTGTCGTTCTCGGGTGCAACAACTACAAGGTCATCGACCTGGGTGTCATGTGCCCCTGTGATAAGATCCTTGCGGCCGCTAAGGAACATAAGGCGGATGTTATTGGGTTGTCTGGGTTGATTACGCCATCGTTGGATGAGATGGTGTATGTTGCCAAGGAGATGGAGCGGTTGAATTTGAATATCCCGCTTTTGATTGGGGGGGCTACTACGTCCAAGATGCATACCGCCGTCAAAATCGCGCCGAGGTACTTGAATGCACCGACCGTGCATGTTCTTGATGCGTCTCGCTCTGTTGTCGTCGTCTCCAGCTTGCTTGACGAGTCCAACAAGGAGGACTTTGCACTTGATGTTGCGGACGAGTACGAGGATTTGCGTGCGGAGCATTACGAGGGTTTGAAGGATCGTCGGTACCTCACCCTCGCCGAATCCCGCGACCGCGCCCTCAAAATCAACTGGACAAACTCCGCCTACACCCCCCCCAAACCCGCCTTCCTCGGCACCCGCACCTTCACCGAAAAAGACTACCCCCTCTCCTCCCTCATCTCCCGAATCGACTGGAACCCCTTCTTCCAAACCTGGCAACTCCGCGGTAAATACCCCAACCGTGGTTTCCCCAAAATCTTCAACGACGAAACCGTCGGTGAGGAAGCCAAGAAATTGTACGACGATGCGAGGAAGATGTTGGATGAGATTGTGGAGGGGGAGAAGTTGGGTGTGAAGGCTGTTGTTGGGTTTTGGCCTGCGAATAGTGAGGGTGACGATATTGTTTTGTGGAAGGGGGAGGAGAGGGAGGCTGGGGGGAAGGATGGGGTGTTTTATGGGTTGAGGCAGCAGGCGGAGAAGGATTCGGATTCGGATGAACCGTACCTGTGTCTTTCGGATTTCATTGCCCCGGCTTCGACTGCGATTCCCGACTACATTGGTGGATTCGCTGTATCGGTTGGGTTTGGTGTCGATGAAGCATGTGCGGCGTATGAAGCCACGCACGATGACTACTCGTCGATTATGTTCAAAGCACTTGCGGATCGTCTTACGGAAGCGTTGGCGGAGGTTGTGCATGAGGATATTAGAAAGGTTCATTGGGGGTATGCCAAGGATGAGGATTTGACGACGGAGGAGTTGTTGCAGGTTAAGTATGTGGGGATTCGGCCGGCGCCGGGGTACCCCAGTCAACCGGATCATACGGAGAAGATTACGATGTGGGGGTTGATGGATGTGGAGAAGAAGACTGGAATTGGGTTGACGGAGTCGTTGGTGAGTGTCTTTTTTTTTGCTTCATTCGGTCTTTTTGTGTGCTTTGAGTTTTGGGTCATTTTGCTGTCAGTTTGGTTCTGGGTCTTTGCTTCCGTCTCTCCCCGTCTTGGACGTCATAAACTAACAACCTCTTGTTTTCTTTCCCTTTCCTTTTACTTTACTTGTGAACCCAGGCCATGACCCCCGCCGCCTCCGTCTCCGCCCTCCTCTTCTCCCACCCCGAATCCCGGTACTTTGCCGTCGGCAAGATCAACAAGGACCAGGTTGTGGATTATGCGACGAGGAAGGGGATGGATGTGCAGGAGGTTGAGAAGTGGTTGTCGATGAATTTGTGTTATGAGGTTGATTAAAGATGGGGGATGCAAGATGGAGGCTTTAGGACTAGCTTATGAGTTAGTCTTGTAGCTTGGAAAGGACGTGGAAAGAATGTATTTTGTCTCTTTTGTTTTTGTTTTTCTTTTTTGGTTTGCGGGGCTTTGGGTGTGTTGTGGTGCGAGAAGATCTATGTTCTTTATTTTCTCGGTATGAGAAGAGAAATTGGATGTCCAAGGAAGGCAGGTGTTGCTCGAACAAAACTGAAAGCCCTTGTGCATTCGGGAGTCCTTCCAAAGTCAATCGGCAGAGCTTGGGAAACCGAAACAAGTTCCGAATGAGAGTATGCTCAATACTTTCTTCACCCACACAGCACAGTATCAGCTTGACAGCCATTGTTCCAGGCGATTCCTCAATCTGACTAGTCCTTGAAACGCAGCTGCTGTTCAGAAGCCAACGGAGGAATCGAAATGCCGAGAGGGTTGAGCAAAGTCTCGTTTTTTTCCAAATCAGTGGAAGGGTAACTCGGTACCATGTCCGGTTCACACGTGCGGAACGGGCGAGGGAAGCGTATTGAAGTTGGGTGTGACTGAGTTCAGGGAAATCAATTACTGGAGGATTCGATGTGCAGATCGATGTATCTCGGTGCTGTAGAATGCAAGCGACGAGCTCAGGTGGCATTGTGGGAGAGAGTGGCGAGCAAATACGTTTTCGAGAGTGTCTCTGAGTGGACGGATTGATGGAGCTGATACAGCGGACAGTTGAAGCTCATTTTCTCTGTTCGTAAGCAATTGCTGTTGTTTCTCGGCAGGGATGGAGTGCATAGATTGAACATTTTCGTCGTTGTAGATCTGATCTGGTTGTTGGAAAGCAACTGGGTCTGGTTGCCCGAAATTAGCCCCAGACTGAGACAGACGAAATCAAGAGTGAACAACGTATTGTGTCTTCTTCTTCAAGTCGTTGAGACCCGAACCCGTCAGCCAACCCGGCGACCAACCGGGTAACTCTTCAACCACATCGAAGAAGAAGAGCCTGAACAAGCGGAGCTCGGTGTGAGGCGATAGAGATTCAGAGGCGTTGGTTCAAGCTTTTAACGATTCGAATGTAATGATACAGCTTCAGTCCGTCGTAATCATAAGCTTGGGGCCAGAGTTGCATGGTGCATTTTTGGGGTCAGCTGCGAGAGTTCCATGCACTGCGCGATGGTTTCACACTCCGATAGGTAGTCGCAAGGTAAGTTCTTTCTCAACCAAACTAACCAACCAACATTTTCGGCTGCGTTTACGATGGCAGGCACTCCAGCACTCCAACTCGACCTCAACCAGCCATTGACGCGGACTGAAAGGGGCCATACAGTCGCATTCCTGCTGGTTCGGTGTCGATCCGTGTGCAGTTTGTTCAGTAGTTTTAGTTGCAGTGTTTACCGGCATCAGTTGAGAGTGAATTTGATGCCCTTTGTCCTCGAAAAGATATTGTCATGACTATTTGTTGCCACATGATCGCTTCAGGGCCCTGTCAAATCCTAATCTCCGACGACCAGTTCATGATAAAATCCGACATATTTTCGGCGACGTATATGGAGAGTATGAAGGATGATGAGGAAAAGCCAGTTCTGCCTAAAACGCTGCACGGGGTAAAGTGGTGTTCAAGTTGGTATCATCAAACAAGCAGCTAATACGACGAGAACGCACGGAGCTTTTGAAAGTCGGAGGCGAACTGCGTGGAAGGTCAAAGCTGTTCAGATAGTGAATCCAGACTAGTGTCAATGTTGGTCAACCACGTTCAGTATGGTCTAGTTTCTGAAAAAGAAACCAGTCACGCTGGCGCCGTTTGAACTGGGTGACTGGGGCGAAATAATAGACGAAATAGTCTTATCCCGTTACATCCAAGTTGTCAAGAGTTGGAACAATCATGATCGTGACTTTCTTCGTCCTCTGACACCACTTGACAGCATCGAATTCCGTCTGTTCAGGCTTTTCTTCTTCGATGTGATTGAAGCATTGCCCGAGCTTTCAGAATACGGCGGCGGCAGCTTCTTATTGCAAAAGGCAAACTATGTCGTGAACTTTTTGCTTCAACAGTCGGAAAATGGGACTCAGCTCTGGGATGCTATGGGCAAAAGGTCGAATGTTTCAGTTGCTCCAGAACAACCGTGGCTGCACGGAAACAACGACAGTTTCGTAAACGGCAAAACGAACCTCGCCAAGCGACAACATCTCATCGTCAAGACGCGGCTCGATAACACGCTACAAAGACGCTCCCAGAGACAGCGCTTCTCTCCAGCCCCCCCGACACTGCCTGCCGAGCTCTTGGTTTGCATTCTTCAGTACCTGGATACATCAATCGCTGCAGATTTCCGGCGTATTGATTCCCTTGCTCCATGTGCACTTGTCAATCGGACTTGGCGTGACGCAACCCTTCCACTTTTATGGAAAAAGGTGAAACTCCGACCATCCCTCTCCACATTTCGATTCCTGCGTGGGCTTCTCAGCAGCAGCAGCTTCCCCAGAACGTGTCAACTTGGGGAGTGGCCCGGGACGTGTGTCGTTAAGCTCAAGATTTCCTGTACGGATTGGCAAAGTATTTGGAGCACTCTCGCCAAAAACTTGTTTCTATTTCCCAAGCTTCGCCGACTGACTTTGGAAGACCTTCCAAGCCCGTCTGAGCTTTCCCTCCTGTTCGATCAAGACCTTCCTTCCTTGGAGAGCCTCGCAATCACCGCGCATAACTTCAACGGGGGGCGTCAACCGGTCACGGACTCCTGGGATAGTGCGCGTGCACGTGCCTTCTTTTCGGGTCTCTCGTCGGTGAAGTACCTGTTTCCGAGGATGACTGCCAGAGATTTTATTGGTTTCCTCGACGCAGCTCACAGAAACCTTCACCAGATCTCGTTCCCTTACGGTACCCCTGACCATGTGTGGCAACGCATTTCTTCGCCAGCTGTTCGAACGCTCTCTTGGTGGTTCGCATGATTCTGCTGCGATTTTCCCAGTCAACATTCAAAGTGTTTGCGATGAAATGCACTGGGTTACGGGCGTTCTATGTCCAATATGCTGCCGATATTGACACCGATGGCTTCGAATACTTGATGAAGCTGCGGGGGCCTCGTCTTGTTGCTCTTGAGCTTGGTGACGAGAAAGCCAGGAATGGCTCAGAACCCATACAACCTCGATTGATTCGGTCCATCGCCAAGCACTGTCGGTCCCTCGAATATCTGAGCATCTCTGTTGGCATCAATTCCGCAACAGGACCATCGTTCGCAGACGACATTCTTGACCTTCTGCAGCAATGTGGACGAACGCTACGGTACCTGTGCCTTTGTCTCCACGACGATTCCGAATGGGAATCAGACTCGCACGGCAGCGACGGGACCTTGTATATTTCAGAGGACAAGCTCTTTCGAACCATCGCAGACTCTTGCCCAAACCTTCGTGGCCTCGAGTGCAAATTGGATGAGCAGAGGGACCCGATGACAAAAGCGGGGGAGGACGTAGTCGTGAGACTGCTGCACAAGTGTGAGCGCCTTCAAACTTTGTATCTTGGCGAAAATGTAGACTCGATCAAGTTTTCTGATGCTGATTTGGGGGCAAAGCTCGGGTCGCTGAAGGGCTGTGTTGAAAAGAAGGGGTATTTCCATTGGGAAACGTACTCTTCACTCAGCAAGATTTCAACCAAAGCTTAGTTCAGTTCATTTTGTGGTCATAGCACATTCATAGTGTGAAAATGTGAGAACGGTGAAGCTGCCCCCTTGCCCTGCCCCTTGCCAGGACTTCCATGGATACAGAAGCATTTACTGTGATTTCCTTGATTCTAGCCCCCCTTCAAGATATGTTGCAACACGTACAATTACCAAGTGTCTGTTCTGTTTTAGTTGTTTTGCTCTCTTCCTTTGGGGAAATGAGTGGACCAAGATATTGTTTCTCTTTTTCTCCAGTGCTTTGACTACGAAACGAAGAAGTGAAGTTGCTTGTTGTAACAGGATAAACGAGCGTTAGGAAAGGCAGGGGATAAAACCCAGCAAAAAACCTAGAAATCTCTGCCGAAGTTAGGGGAACGCAGGGAAAAGGGTGGAAAGAAGACAGAGTCGCACGTTTTCGGAATGCCGAGGTCGTAACAAGGTCCTTTTCGTAACGAGGCATTCCAATCAGAGTGTGCATTATAATAGGCCGTTTGTGCCGTCGCTGTTCCTCTCTGATTACTCTGATGACTTTGCGTCTGACTTTGCGTGAGCTCTTGAGAAGTGAGAAACAATCAATCGGTGCTTGTCGGAGTGCGAATTGGAAACACCTCCCTTGGCCGTAACACCCTGACAAACACAACAACCCAAAACGACCCAAGACTAATTCGGCCAAGCTCTCGCCGTTGAACGTGAATCCCCACGATGAAGACATCTTATACTATTACATTCAAGTCTTTCAAAGCTGGAACAGTGGCAAATGCGACTCACTTCGGCATCTGACACCAATCGATCGTATCGAGCACCGCATGTTCAGACTTTTCTTCTTCGACGTGCTTGAAGCCCTGCCATCTTTTTGGAGAGACCACCGCGTCGATGAATTGAAGAAGAAGGCGCACTATGTTGTCAGTGCTTTGCTTCAGGTGTTTCAAAAAGACGACCGGTTCGGGGACCCAGAAGCCTAAGGGTCCAGTCCTTCAGTTGTTTCGGTACAATCTGTCCTCGAAGGTGACAAGATCGACTTCGGCAGCGTTGCGTCCTCCACCGCCGAAAACCCGTGACAACAACTCATCGTCTCAGCTCGCATTAACAGTATTACTGAAGAACACCCTCCGAAACAACTTTGCTCCCCGGTTCGCCCGAGAAGGACACTGCCCCCTGAGCTCGTAGCACTCATTCTGCAGCAACTGGACACGTCGATAGATTGGCGGCATGAAAGTGCTAAAATCGTTCACTTGTATCGGTTACCTCCCCTCTGGTGTTGTGCCCTTGTTAATCGGACTTGGCACAAGGCCACACAGCCCCTATTGTGGGCAAATGTGAACATCTATTCACCCCTCATTGGATTGAGATTCTTGCGTGGGTTTCTTGGCAGCTTTTGCGCTCGAAACGGGGACTGGCCCAGGGTTTATGTCGTCAAACTTAAGATTTCCTGCACGGATCATCAAAACATTTGGCGAACTCTCGTCCAGAACTTGTTCCTGTTTCCGAACCTCCGCCGACTGACTCTGGAAGATCTCCCAAGCCTGGCCATCCTTTCCCTCCTGTTTACGCAAGATTTGCCCTCCTTGACGCGCCTCGGAGTCAGAGAATTTCTGTGTGATGGCGAGGACAGTGGCGAGGGTTCCATTAGCATGATTGGACAAGGGTCGTTGGAATACGAGCGAGTGGTTGATCGTAAACGTGCGCGGGCCTTCTTTTCGCGCCTCTCGTCAGTGAAGTGGGACAACATGGATGACAACAAGGCGGACTGCCCTGCATTTCTTGACGCCGCTCTTGGCAATCTTCGCAAGATCTCGTTCGCTGCCAAAATCCCCGATACTGTACCCAGAGGGTTTTTCTCCAACTGTTCAAACACCCTCTCCGTGGTGCGCATGGAGGAGGCGTCATTTTCCCGGCCAACCTTTGAAGTTTTCGCAACGACGTGCACAGGTTTAAGAGCGTTTTATGTTCGGCATGCTGAGAACATCAATGTGGATGGCTTTGAACATCTGATGAAGCTGCGGGGACAACAGCTTATCGCCCTACAGCTTGGCGATATCATAGAGGACTCGTTCATGAATCCTCGCCTGATCGGCTCCATCACTAAGCACTGTCGGTCTCTGGAATTTTTGGACTTCTGTTTCGAGATTACCTGGAGCACAGGAGCGTCAATCGATGGAGACGTTCTGGATCTTGTTCGGCAATGTGGGCGAAACCTTCGGTTTCTGCACCTGTAGATCTCTATTGGGTTAGTCGACACCAGACGATGCAGCATCCTCAACAATGTTCTCATCCAAACCATCGCGGATACGTGCCCAAATCTTCGTGTCCTGAGTTGCGCCTCAACCCAGGATACAACGCTGACAAAAGTGGATGAGGACGCACTTGCGAGTCTACTAAGGAAGTGTGGACAACTTCACTCATTGTGGGCAGCTTTGTATACGGGATCGCCCAATATTTCCGATCTGATTTCCAATCCGCTTTTGAGGGCTAAGCTCAAGTCTCTAAAAGAGCCGAAAGGAAAGATGGGGTACTTCGATTGGAAATTCTACTCTATGCCAAGCAAGGACATACCTTAGATGCAGTCCCTGTAGCCAGAGATTAGATTTGAACTTACTTCTGTATTTCGACTTGAAACTGTACTTGAAAACGAGAAGAAAGCGAAAGAGAGCCCTTTGAACGATGAACTTGCATATATCTACCACTATCCCATTCAACAACAAAATGAATTTGGCTACAGTTCTGCGTCCTTTCTCTTCATCTTCCCTTCATTGACATTGAAAGTTCACTTAGCTGTTTTGGAGTAGCAGATATGAAGAGAAGAGAAAGTGAGGTCTAGAGTTTGGACCATTGAAAGCTGCCTCAGGATAAGAGATGGAGTGTTTGATTGTCAGAAATAGAAAACCGTCACGACCGATTTTTTCGTCCAATACATAAGACACGTTGATCTGCGTTCCTCAACAACGGATGAGAGGGAGACCTTGTTTCCTTCAAGCTGATGCTTTCAAGCCAGCAGATAAGGACACCAAAGGAAAGCTTCGTTTTCGGTCATTCATACCTGGTTCAACGTTTGACCCCCTGGACGGCTTTTCAGAGGCTCCTTTACCTTTATGATTTTAAGAAACGGACAGCAATCTTATTGTCTTTCGCCACTTCGGTTCAGCTGTTTCCTTTTTGCCCGAGAGGGTGTCCGTGCAAACCATCCACGAGTTCTTGTTCTGTCCTGTGAAGCTCATGCTTTCTTTCTTTTATCACCTGCCATTGCTGTTTAGTATGTTTTGCTTTTCTGATTCTCGGATGCTTTTCGGTTTCCTTTGGGCAGAAATTCCATAATCGTATAGGTACTTCTCTCTCTTTTAGGTTATAGGAGTAACGTTTCAGAGCCGGTTCGCCCAAAACAGGAAAGTGTTAAAAAGGTCTGGTGTACGTTTGAAAAGAGTGAAAGATTCAGAAACAGACGAGTGTTCTGGTGTCGTTTTAGTTTCTGTGAGTGAAGAATAGTGTTTCGAAGTTTTACTGGAAGTAGAGGTGTGCGGATAGAGAAAAGTTTGCAAGTATTTCCTTTTGTTCATAGATAAATAGTTTCAGATGTCGGAGAAGCACCTGTTCCGCAATAGAGATACAGGCCAGAGCCAAAGAAGATGAAAACAAAAACGTTTCTCTGCTTCGTTCGCGCTAATTGGGGGTTGGTGATACGACTAGAGGAACCAGGGCTCTGGATGATTGTACACGCTAGGCAAAGGTTTCCCAATGAAAGTACCGCTTCTTTCCAATCAGACCCTTCAAAGACCTCAGCTTTGTTTTCAAACAAGGATTGAAAATCTCATATAAATCCACATCAGAACCTAAATATAAGTTTGAAGGGAACCGCACTTCTCCAGTAGTGTTGCGAATGCATCCTCCCACGCCTTCGTCGTCTCTTCTGCCTGGTCCACATCGCACTCGAGGCCACGCAGGTTTGGACATGATTCTGCGATGGTTCGAATGAGCACACTATCTCGGATATTATAATCTCTTTCGCTTTTCTGTGCGCCTACGATAGCGTTTGCCCACATTGCTGCAAAAGGTCCAAGATGTCACCCTTCAACGACGTTCCCATGTCGCAGGCGTGGAAGCACATGCATAGGTACTGGAGGGTCCTACAGTGCGTGGTGACTGACCGGATCAGCCTAGGGTCCATGTACTCCGCACATTCTTCGTCGCCGAGTTTCAGAGCGACAAGCTGGGGTCCCCGCAGCCTCATCAAGTATTCGAAGCCATCGACATCAAGAAACTCCGCATCCTGCACGAAAAACGCGCGTAAACCCGTGCACCTCGTCGCAAAAACTTCCAACGTCGATAGGGAAAGCCGAATAGAGTCTCACGTTTTTCCTCATCAGCGGAAGGGTAGCTTCGTGCCAAGTCCGATTTACAAGTGCACATCGAGCGAATGAAGCGTTCCGACAGGGGTGGAAGAAGGTTGGATGTCCTACAGCTGAAGCTACTGACGCGTCCAGATGTTGCAGAACGTAAGTCACGAGCTCGGGGGGCAGTACCGGTTTTCGAGAGCGTCTTTGAATGGTACCACCGAATCTCGCTGATTGTTTTTGCATATTTGAAGGTGTGGAGGTCGTAATCCCGTTCAAGGAACCTTGGTCGAATTCGTCCAGTTCTGGTTGTGGTGAGGCACCCACAGGATCGGGAGCCCCAAACTGTTTCCTGTTTTGAGACAGATGAAGCAAGGACTGAACAACCTACTCTGCCTTCTTCTGCAAGTCACCGATGCGGTCTTCATTAGGCGCCTGTCCCTCGCGGACCTCGGCGTCCGCAAAATAGGGTAAGGCCTCAACCACGTCGAAGACGAAGAGCCTAAACAGACGGTGCTCGATGCGGTCAAGTGGCGTCCAAGGCGGAAAGGAGTTGAGAGCGCAATCTATCCAGCTCTTGACGACTTGGATGTAACGGGATACGCGTCGTTCGTCGATAAAACTCAGTTCGTGCGGCGGCATTTTCAGTTTCATTGTGGATTACCAGATTCTTCAGACGATACTTGGATCCCCACAACGACAACTGTTTCACCAACTCGGACAACTTCTGACGTTTTTTCCTCATCAGCTATCTAGCCCTACATCAACCACACCAACAACATGATTCCGCAAACGAATAAAGACATGGACGGCGGACATCCGAAAATTCAGCCTGCTTCTGTACCGACAAGTCTGCCTTTCGAAATTGTGGCAAGCATTGTGGAGACTTTCTATGCGTCAAATCGGTCTGTAGCTCAGCGCAAGCACACCCCTCCGTACGCAGCTTTACTTGCCTGTGCACTGGTAAATCGGACTTGGCACGAAGTTGCGATACCGCTCATCTGGAGAAAAGTTACAATCACCTCCGGCAGACGCGGATCCCGATTCCTCGAATGGCTACTCAAAAGCGACTCCGAGACAAGCACGAGCAATAATTCGACATGGCCAGGGGACTGGGTGGTCGACGTCACCCTCAACTTTGTAGACACGGAGGGGGTTTGGAGCACCCTCACCCGAAAGCTTTCCCTCTTCCCGAAATTACGTGCCTTGTCTTTGGGTTTGCTCCGTTCAGCTGATGATCTATCTTTGCTCTTCGACCAAGAACTCCCATGCCTGGAAAAGTTGTCATTCTGCGGCTTTGCTGGCGAAGGTCGGAGTTTTCGGTGCCCATGGGACTATGGGCCTTCAGTGAATCGCGAACGTGCCCGTGCGTTTCTTTCACGCATTCCGGAAGTAGATTTCTCGCTCTCGTTAGAGCCTTTGTGGGGAAGAAACGAGTGCTCACTATTTCTTGACACCGCCCATAACAACCTTCGGCAGATTGCGTTGACGCAATACGATCCAGTCCCAGAACAGCTGTTTAGACGGTTCTTCGAAAACTGCTCTCACGCCCTTTCGGTGGTGCGCATTTTTGAACCCAACCTCTCACCATCGACATTTGATATTTTTGCCACCAGCTGCACTGGGCTGCGCGCACTCTTCATCCAAAAGTGGTCTTATATCTGCCCAGACGACTTCGAGCGGTTTTTGAAGCTGCGAGGGCCCCAACTCATCGCCCTGCAGCTGGGGTCTGATTTTGATGATTGCTTCGAGCCCCATATACTTCGTTCTGTCGCCGTGCACTGTCGATCCCTGGAATCGCTCAGCGTCGCCCTTCGCATCCGTGATGCGAAATCAAGCGAGGTACAGGCCAAGGAAAACATCATTCAAGAGCTTATCAAGGGATGCGGACCGACTTTGCGACACTTCGATCTGCTTTTGGACATGTGGGACATCAATAAAGGGAAAATGGAAACTATCATCAACGATGACGCGTTGGTCGAAACAGTTGTAGATTGTTGTCCACATCTTCAACAGCTCACATTCAGTATTTGGGGTGGGCAGGAAACAGTCCCTAAACATGATGTTGAGAATATCTTCCGCAGACTGGTGGACAAGTGCCGACACCTCCGGACTTTGTGGCTTCCCTGCGGCTGGCTACTGCGTCTCCAAGAGAAGATTCAAGACACTCGATTGCTGGCGAAGGTGCGATCTCTTCTCGACCGCGATGCTCCATTTGGAAACGACTGTTATTTTAAATGGAAATCTTACGACCTTCGTCAAGCAACTTGAATTGATCGAGACCGCATATTTCGGCCTCGATATAACAGAAGTAGATGTCTTACAGTAAAAAAGATACGAGCGTAAACAATTCCAATACAAACCACTCACAATCAAGAACAAGATGTGAAGACTCTTTTCCCTTATCTGACTCACAAATGGAGAGGTCCATAACCATTGGCAAGGTTGCTGTTTGGTTGACCATGCAGGAAACAGCGAGGAACGACCGAGAACATCAAATGTGCACGGGCACGTCGCGCACACAGATTTTCCCAGTCCGGAGTGTGGTCCTTTTCTCATCCACAAGCTTGGGGCGCGCGAAGATACTCTCGAGCCACATCTCATATTGCGATGCGACCTTTTAAATATAAACATGATTTGGTGCCCAATGACATATCATTCCAAAACCAAAAGGTCGCCTTGCCTTTAAACTACCTCCAACAACATAATCAATCAAGAGACGAAAATGCGCGCAACTACCCTCCTCCTCGTCGTCTCCCTCATCGTTTCGGTCTCCGTCTGGAACGCCAACAGTGTCGACGCAGCGGGCAAGAAAAACTACCACAATTATCAGTACAACAGCAAGAAATACTACGAGCTGAAGGGCAAATCCTTCAAGAACGACGGTTACCACAAGAAATGAAGGACACGACTCTGACGGAACATGGGTGGGGGATCTGAAATCAGAATAGGTTGGATATTAGACTTTTTGTGGGTATATAGACACTGAAACGAGGAAACGAATAAGGATAGGCGATGTAGTTTAGCACTGTCGGAACCTCGGTTCTTCTTCCTTGCCAAAACGTGTGGTATTATTGTGTATCTGGGTGGTTTTTCCAGTGGTTTTCCCCAAATATAGTGGCCGTTCAATATACAAGTTGTGGAAACTTGCGAAAGTTTGCCCGAAGATGGTCCCGACTTTTTACAAAGGTTCAACTGTTGTCGGAAAGCTCTTACATTTTCATCAATACCTCGCTTCATTTAGTTCGTTTGAAATCATCAGATTTCGTTTCCAACAAGGAAAGTTCGAAACACTCACAAACTTCTTTCTCGGAAATAAACTGCCAAATCGCACCATATAATTGCAAAAACATAGAACGAAATCCCCAAAAAGCAATCTCTTTGCGCAACTTTCGGTCAAATCCATCCCACCCGCGATATTCCTAAGTTGGAGTTCACGGCTGACGTAACAAATTGGTTTCTTTGGTCGTACGAATTTCGTGTCACTCTGCAGCTGAACTCTCAAACAGTTCACCTCTTCTCAAAACTTCAGACAAGATGACCTCCGCCGCACGGTAAGTTTCATTCCATTTGAATACCTGCTCAAATACGCATTCATTTGGTCGATTGCGGTCTTAT
Source organism: Quaeritorhiza haematococci (assembly GCA_027596845.1). Taxonomy (NCBI): domain Eukaryota; kingdom Fungi; phylum Chytridiomycota; class Chytridiomycetes; family Quaeritorhizaceae; genus Quaeritorhiza; species Quaeritorhiza haematococci. Next base: position 2,846 of record JADGJF010000404.1, on the reverse strand, counting down.
GAGATACCCCATTTGCTCTTTCATTAACCCGACCGCTCCTCATCATCCCTTGTTGTTTTCATTCCCTTTCTCCACTTCGTGTTTTCGCGGCCTGCGCCGTTCTACATCAAAACGCCCTCACGAATGGATTTTCCTTGAACTGGACGAAACGAAACCAATTCACCTGTTTGCCTGCCGTCCATTATCAACGATTGCTATAACCAGACCGACATGGCTCCCAGCAATGGGTGGTCACTCCCTTCGGGACACGAATCGCGCACCGCTGAATCAGTACAGTAGCCGTGACCTTGCGGCTCACACGAAGCTAAAGCTCAGGTAATTTTTTGGTGCTCATTGCTCGGATGGAAGAGGAGGCTGCCGGGGTAAAAGAGGTTAGAGAGAAGGGAACAGCTTTGAGGTGGATCGACGGTTTGAATCGCTACGACACACGGAAGGAATTCACTGGTGAAATAATGTTGCGGCAGGGGGTGATATTTTGCAACAACTGCGTCAGTAGGATGACATGTATCTGACCAGTTACGGCTGACCCTTCTATGTCTCCACTGCCAAACAGGCAACCAGGTCAAAATGCTCCGGAAGACATTGAGGAAGCCGACCTTCGTGCCCGCCTCGAACAAGCCGAGCAAGAACACCGCGCCAAATCTAAGAAATCCATCCGAGACGAGTCAGAAGAGGACCTCGCATTAACAAAACGACCCCGTATAGAAGACACCGAACCTAAATCTCTTGACGCTGATGACACAGATGACGACGATGATGACGAGGGATCCAATGCGGGGCGGGATTCGGGCTCTGATTCTGATGACTCGGATGACGACGACGACGAGGATGACACTGCTGAACTTTTGAAGGAACTAGAGAAGATCCGGAAGGAGAGAGCCGAGGAGAAAGAGAGAGCGGAAAGGGAGCGGATGGAAGAGGAAATGCGGCAAAAGGAGGAGGAGGCCTTGACGGGTAACCCCTTGCTGGCCGGGGCTTCATCGTCACAACCCAAGGATTTCAGTGTTAAACGGCGGTGGGATGATGATGTTATTTTTAAGAATCAGGCCAAGGGACAGGACGGAAAGGTGAAACCGAGATTCATCAACGACTTGTTAAGGTATGGCATGTTCTCGATTGAGAATGAGAAGTAATGATGTTGGATAACGTTCCCAAATAGTCAGTGCTTCTCTCTTCTTACGGCTTTCCTTCTCATTTTCACAAGGTCCGACTTCCATCGCAAGTTCATGTCAAAATGTAAGTGCATTTCTTTGACTTTCTCTCCACATGCTTGTCTCTTTCCTTTGTAGTTCTGTACGTTCATATGTTGCCCTCAAACCACAAGCACTCATTTTCCTTTGGCGCTCTCATCAAATCGCATTCCATACACACGCCCACCACAAACACACACCTTCTCACAGACATAAAATAAGCTTCACGGCGGGGAAGCTATATATTCTTTCTGCTCGCTATTTATTTGTTCCTCATTGTAGGGTCTGAATGCACTTCAGCCCTTCCCCCATAGACAGCTTTTCTGTCCCTTAGTTTCATGAATGTTTTCAGTATTTGAAAGACTGATGTGTATCTGCGCATTTCATGGGATCGCAAATCCACAAAAGGTGCTGATAGTGCCCCAAATGGACCCGTTGTTGGCGACTTTTCCGTTCCACCCTCCTTGAATCAGAACAATCCTCTACGGCAGTTCCACGTTGCATTTTTCTGCACGCCCGCCTGTGCTTTCATTGCTTGATATCGCAACTGCCAGTGTCCCAATACTTATTTCACTTTAACGTTGGGGGTATATGCAGGATATAAATGTATGAAGAACAAAAAAGGGTGGAAAGTAAGGAAGAAAAAAAGAAGACACGTACATAAAAGCAGAGTCTTTGCCACCACAAACATCGAAGAAATATAAGACAATCCTGCAACCGGTTCATACGGGATTATAAACAAAGAAAAAAGGTGTATACAAGGATCAAATGGGGGCGAGAGAAAAGACCAAAGGATGAATCAAATGAAAATGAAATTTGTCCAAGGTTGAGACAAGAAGAAAACGCTATGCTGTTCAATAAATAGCGTGCGGTAGTAGTGGAGGGGTATAAAAAGAATGCCGTGGTAAAGTGAAAGGATGGCTTTCATGAAGAAGGGGCACTTAGGAGTCGCACCACAAGAAACATGAAAAAAAAGAGGGGTTCGACAAAGAGAGAGGGTAGATAAGAAGATAAACCCAAAAAAACCCAAAAAAACCAAATCTAAAACACTTTCGCCCGTATCAACTACAGACCAGAATAAAGATTAGGTCCAAGAAAAGGGGATACGAAAAGCAAATCAGCTACATAAATAGTTCAACGAGCGAGAAAACAGTAGCGGCAAAAACCGCGTGTATGTAAACCCCTCTCGCTCCAGGTCCCAGTATCAAAATCACCGTCCGGTCAATCCCACTTTCGTGGCGTCGAAAAAGCTTACGGTAGTAAAACACTCATCATACCGCCGCTGCGTCCCTATCAGAGAAGCCACTGTCCCCACCAACACTGGTAGTGCCGACCTCATTACCCATCCCAACATCCCCTTCCGCCACACCAGCACCACCACCAAGCCCACTTCCCCCAGGCACCGAAAGCCTCTCAATCAGCACACTATAAGTCTTCCGTTTCTCCACCTCACTCTCATCAGTCCTCGCCATCCGTCTCACAACATACTCCCGGAACCGATCCTTCGCATTCAAACTATTCCGATTCAAACTCCCACTCCCACTACTCGACGTTGTGGTAGTCGTGGTGATGGTCGTGGTGTTTGTGTCGGCACTCCCGGCGCTGCCGCTTGATGCGTTGCTGCTGTTGCGGTGGTGGTGGGGGTAGGGTGGGTAG
>JADGJF010000403.1:0-21292 GCA_027596845.1 Quaeritorhiza haematococci | reverse complement strand
TTCCCCCTCTCCGGCTCCAGCACCAGCACCATCTCCCGAACCGGCGCCAGCACCATCGCCCGAACCAGCTCCGGCACCCGCACCCGCCCCAGCGCCCGCACCATCACCCGCCCCAGCGCCAGCACCGGCGCCCCCGAGCTCACCACCACCTCCACCCCCAGCTGAACCCGCAGCACCCGCACCAGCTCCGTCACCAGCACCACCCGCAGCAGTTCCACCACCACCAAGCCCTGCGGGCCCTGCTCCAGCGTCGCCTGCTCTTACCTCCGCGTCAGCTGCAGCGACATCTGCGAACAGAAACCCCAACTCATCAGAGTCCCCACAATCCGACGGCGCCCCTCCATCGGCCTCACCAAACTCATCAGACAATGGAAACCAATCTGGCGCTCGTGTGAACGATCAGAACCTGAAGTCGTCTGGTTCCAACAATGGCCAAGTGCTCGCCATAACACTCCCCATCATCATCATCGTCCTTCTCGGCATCTTCATCGCGGGGGTTCTGGTATGGCGGAGGCGGCAGAGTCCGCGGAACAGTATCTTCAAGGGGAAGGACAAGATGGGCAAGTCGCCTCAATCATCTCACGCAGAAGCTTTCAAATCCATTTATGGAAGGCAGCCACCAAGGATTGACATCAATGGTGGAAGCATGGTTTCTGGAGGACAACCATCACCCAGCTACGCTGTCGGGCAGGAAGAAATCGGTCAGGGCTCGGTTGTCGCTTATAATCCGATCACAGTTGCAGCGGTCCCCGTCAGCTACACTCAATATGAAGTAGTCGCACCACCACCACCGATCGCACTGCAACAAAATGCCGGAATCCTTCCTGCGCACGAACCGCAAGAATCTCTGTCACATATTCCGCAGGCTGTTACTGCCACTGCCACACTTGCCAGTATTGTCCTCTCCCCGCGTGCTCGTGATGAACAGTTGGCTCTGCAGCAATTGAAGCAGACTGTGAATGCTGTTGCTGCCATTGGGTATGACGCTCAGAGCTCGGACGAGTTGCAGATTGAGGTTGGGGACTCGATTATCGTGAAGGGGACTTGGGAAGACGGAGTTGCTTATGGGACGAATGGTAAGACATTTGCGAAATCCATCAGCTGGGGTTGTTTGCGTCTACAAACACAAATATCGATATGGGAAATGGCGATAGCGTGCTTTGTTGGATTTGGCATTGAAAATGCAATATTCCCTAACTTATTTTTTTCATGCACTTACCTCCATCTTACAACCCAGTACGTACCAATTCATCTGGCTACTTCCCACTGGCAGTCCTGGATCCCACATCTTACTCTGCACCGCAACCCACGGAGGACGCAACAGCCGCGGAACAAAGCGCCTCTTTAAAACCCGTCGCCTCCACCTTCATACCCGTTTCCAGGAACTCATCTTTGAAAGGTGCTGTTGGTGTCAGCACGGCAGGATCCCCTTTAGCCGCAAGGAAAATGAAGGCTATAAAGGCGTATGTGAAGAGAATGGATGATGAGGTGGATTTGAAGGTTGGGGATGTTGTGGTTGTAAGGAGTTCTTTTGATGACGGATGGGCGTATGGAGTTGTTCAACGAGGTAAAGAGTGATACTTGTTAGTTTGTGTTTTGAGCTTCTTTATAATTCTTCTTTGCATTTACTGCCTTCTTTTTTGTGCGGACTTGAACCTCGAAACCGCTTGTCTAATTCACCTCAACGCCTTCTTTTGTTTTCTCCTCCGTCCTCAGGCAACCGCTCCGAAACTGGATTCTTCCCCATGTCTGCGTTGGAGACCATCCGTCCTGAATCCCTTCTCGCCGACGTCGTCTCTTCATCTTCATCCCAATATACAAGCGCCAGCTCAGAGGACGATGGCGCATCTTCAGATCGCTCAAGCAAGCATTTCATTTCCCAGCAACAGAATACTTCGGCATCAGCGTTGAGCTTCAACCAAAACAGTACCACGAAAATGGATGTCCGTGCATCAGCTTCGACATCAACTTCAATGGGGACATTGTCGAGCTCGGCCCCAACGGGATCCTACCTCGCAACAGACGAATCGGACGATTTCTGGAAAGATGATCTAGAGTCGAATGTTTCATCACTCGCTGCAGACTCAGACCTCAGTCGCGCGTCGTCAACAAAAGCCAACCATCACAACTCCTACTCCTCGTTGACAACACCACGACCACGTACATCACCCGCGCGACAACAACCCCGTCCGGCATCCGTCCCTCCCGCCCTCCCAGTGTCTTCATACCACGGGGCTCCATCTTCGGTCGTATCAGACGCTTCCATGGCGTCGTCAACCGCTTCGCTAGGATCCTTCGCGAACCTCTATTCACACTACTACTGGCGCCTCAATGACGAGAAGAATGCGACGGGGAGGCCATCGTGGGAGGCTGGAGATGAGAGAAGGTTTTCGGCTTTGTTGCCGGAGGGGACGAATGTGGAGGATTTGGCGCCTCCGAAACCGCAGCAGCGATATGCGTTCAAGAAGGGGGAATTGGGATTGAATGGGAAGGGGAAAGCAAGGAAGGGCAAGAATTGAGAGTTTGGGTCTTTTCATGGTTTGATATGGCATGACTGATATGACAGTTTATTTTTCTTAGGTGTTTGTTGTATTTTCTTCTTCATGAGTTTGAAAATGTGGAGGGAAAACGGTGGTGGAGAGTATTTGTGTTTGCCTTACAGCCTTTATCCTTTCGCCTCTTTTTTCCCTTTTTTTTTTTTCACTTTTGATATACCCATTCAGAGATGGTCGGGATAGTCTGAGGGTCTGGTGCGATGAGGGATAGATGTTGATTTTTCTTTATATGGTTTCTCTGTTTTCTTAATTGTGCATTTATCATTGTATGCATTCATTCATAACAACGAACGAACTTACAACTAACGAAAGGGAGGTGATTCCGTTGTTCTCCAGTGTCCCGCCCATACTGCAAAGCCAGATCGATCGAGTTTTTGGAAGTCGATGCAAACTGTCCTACTTCCCCATTCTGCGTTATATCCCTATTATACTTGTGGGATGCCGAGCACAACTATATATCAGCTGAAAAAAAGATTTTTGCTTTGGCAGGGAGTGACAGGCAAGGTTTTGAACCCAAACCGTTTGGCGCCTTGAAGACGTCCTATGCGGATTCATAGGAGACAACACAAAAACAATTTGATACGTTTTTGGTCAAGAGCGACTCGTGCCCGAAGGATGAACGCTCTGTGGGAATGTGGGAAGGGCGGGAGTCAGTGTGTTAAGAGACATGATTGCAAGGCAGTGTCATCCGTCGCAGGAGAGTGGACAATGCTAAGAAAAAAAGTGGTGGTGTGTTAACGTGAACAAGACGATGGTGCGGAGCGGATGATATTCCAAAAGATTGACACCAACCGCAAAAAAGATACATGTCAGATGTTACCAATCGTGTTCTGCGTTCCTTTCTCTGACGTGGCAAACTCAAGTTTTTTTTTCAAAAAGAAGGGACGGCGTTGAAACGAAGTGAAGCTGGTTTATGAAACGTACTTGTGATTGTTAATTGCAGCGGCCAAGGGAATAATGGCCGTACGTCACCAAAAAAAGTCGGACGTGTGTGGGGCTAGGCCTTTCAGGGTGTATGTAGGTTTTGAACCCACACCTTACCGTAGGCTTACAGTTCCACTTTCTTCTACTTTTTTACCACCTTATCATTAGATCATACCCTCGAAATACACGACAAGATCAGACGACGGTGGGAGCGGATGGTAGTCCAATATTGACACCAACCGCAGAAAAGATACATATCAGAATACATACACACCTTTCTTTCTCTGACACCTGGCAAAATATTTTTTTTCTAAAAAAAACCAAGGGGCGACGTTGAAACGAAGTGAAAGCTGGTTCATGAAACGTATTTGTGATTGTAGATTCATCAGGTCACACTCCTCGAAATACACGACTGTCACAAGATCAGGTCACCGTGGGGTTAGTTCATCGGGCGAACGGAATCGGTGATTGATTGATCGGCGGAAGATGCTTAGTCATGGTCACTTCCAATGTTTTTGTTTACTAGTATACAACCCACGAACGAAAGATTTTGTAAAAACCAAAATTCACCTTCCAATCGGCATTTCACACAAATCACCCTATCCATGCGAGGTCTGCGCATCCCTTGGTGCTCCGTCCCCCTTCCCGCGTGTCCCGGATTTGCCGTCAGTCACCTATTATCAATCCCTCATTCTGCTCTCTCCGCCGCATTCCTCTTACGGGCCCCTGAAAATTGTTCTTAACGTGCGAGCTGTGCCTGTCGTATTACATCACGTCGGGCCACACTTCCCATTCCTCATCCACTGCAGTCAACCAGTTTCACGCCCCCCCTTTCCTGATTCACCTTAGTCACCACCTCTACTCTTTTCCTTCTTTCGTTTCCTCATTCCGCTTACAAACCACAAGTTCCTCTTAAGCTGCAAATATCATAAAAAGGAGTACTGAAACCTACATTTCGGCATCCAGACGATTCTGCTCCGTCCCTCACCAGGCTCTACCGCCCCATGTTCTACAAATTGACATTGAGGCGTGCCCGTCAGCAACGTCAGTCCCCCTGAAAACCCCACCTTTCAGCATGAACACACAGGCCACCGTCCCCCTTCACTTTGTTTGCAACTTCCACGATTCCGATACCCTCCTCCCCCCCTGCCAGCTCGTCCACAGATTTTCTGTTGAGTTGCAGCTTTCAGTGTTGAGATCCCGCAAACTGTAGGCAGTCTCCATAATTGGTTTTACATCTCCCCTCTCCACCTTGATGCTCCGTCAACGTGCCTGCAAATCGATATTGAGTTGTGCATGTGCACCTTGGTTTGCCACTTGCACGCGTCCCCTGTATCCTCCTTTTTTTTCCATAGGTTTTCCGGGAAAAAGCTGGTGAGTCGCAAATCAGTTCTGAAAAGCATCCTTGTTTTTTACATCGTTTCGAGAAACTGCTGTTGAGTTGCACCTCTCGTTTCAATCAGTGCTGAAATACAGCGCAGCACCCTATATTTGGTTTCGCACCTCCCCCGCCCACCATCGTCCTCTTTTAACGCCGCTTGCTGGTGATCTTTGTTGGTTGTGCCTTTAGTTCGCCATGACATGCACGACTTTCTGTTGTCCTGCTTGGTCTTTCCGCGCCTTCCGAAAAAATCCAGTTGAGCTGTGCCTGTCCCACGTACGTTCGCCACTTGCATGCCTCCTGTCATCGTTTCGTCCTTGTGGTGCCTATTCTATTGAGTTGGTCGCTTGCACGCTTCCCCACTACCCTAATTTTTGTGGTTCCCAGGATTGCTGTTGGGTGGCGACTTTCATCAAAATTGACGCTGAAATACCCTTATTGCAGCCTGCACATATCTGTTCGCACCCACCACCCCTCTCTTCCCTTGTCCACCTTCAAGACGCCTGCAGATCATTCTTGATTTGAGTCAGTCCACCTTAATTCGGCACTTGCATGCCTCCCCAACATCCGAGTTGAGAGAAATTGCTGCGGAGTTGAAACTGTTGCCGAAATCAAGACTCAAATCACGCGTACAGTTGGTTCCGCACCATCATCTTTCCTGCATTCGCGTGCCCGCAGTCGTTGCAAGCATCGAGCTGTTCTTGTCACCAACTTTGCTGTATGACGTCCATGGATTGCATTCTGCAAGGTCGCAATCTGGCATCCACAGTCAACCATTTTCACCTCTTCCACGCCTCCCATTCCGCTCCTTCCCTCTTTTGGCGTGTCTACAAATGCTGTTTAGTTGCAGTTGTCATTGAATTGCCCATCGAAATTCCGCGAAGCAGTCTCGTACAATCAGTTCCGCACCTTCCCTTTCCCCCACCTCGTTCTATCTCCTCGTCCTCTTTTCAACATGCCAGCACGTCGTTCCCCTTTCACGTATTGTTGACCTGTGCCTGTCAACTTTAGTTCGCCACTTGTCCTTGTCTTTTCCGCATTCAGACCTCGTCCCCCTTCCACGGGTTGTGCGTGTTTTGTTTGGTTGACCCCTTACACGTTTCTCCCATATCCTCCTCTTTTCGTTCTGCTTTTCGAGAAACTGCTACTGAGTTGAATCGTCATCAGACTCCGTACGAAATCCCGCGTTGTATTGGTTCCGCACCTCTCCTTTCAGCCTTCGACCTTCGAATTCATCAACGAGGTCTCAAAAAGAGAAACTGCTGAAGTGACTTGTGATCAAAATTACTACGAGATCCCGCATTGTATTGGTTTCGGCACCTCTCCTCGAGCTCTCGACCCGTGATCTTCTTCAACGTGCCTACAAAATGTTGTTGAACTGTGCTTGTCGACTTTAGCTTGCTATTTGCACGCCAGGCCCTCCTCAATATCGTCCTTGCTACTTTGAGAAATCGCTGTTGAGTTGTCATAACTGCCGTGAAATCGCCTTGTCCTCCTGCAAACTTTCTTGAAAATTGTTGTTGAGCTGTTCCTGTGATATTCACTTAGCCATTCCCGCGCCTCCCCATTTCCCTCCTTGTTTTTCGCTCTATTTTGAGAAATTGGTGTTATCTTGGGTTGCAACTGTGATATAAATCAGTGTTGAAATCCCCGTAGCACCCTCAGGTCCCACACCTCCTCTCTCCATTTTCAGCCCACTTCCACTTCAAAGTGCCTTATACATTGTTGTCGAGTACCGCTCCATTTCTGGTCGACATTTGCAAGCCCGGCAGTTGTCCTCCTTGTTGCCCAAGAGATTGCTGTTGCGTTGCAACTGTCATGAAACTAGGGCTGATCCCTCGCGCGTCAACGTCGTAGACTGCACATGCTGTTGCTCTCATCTTAGACCTCCTCCCCCTTTCCGCTTGACGTGTCGATCTAATTTGCACCTTGAAATTCACAACGTCCCACTTCTTCATCCCCTTTCCCCGCCCGAATGCATGTTCCGCGTGGTCTATCTTGAGTCTTGGAGCCGCTGTGTGGGTCCATTGTTCGTGAAGTGCCTGCTCTTGCTCCTGCAGTCGACTGTTTGAAATTCAAGGGTTTATCGGTCTCCGTCACGGATGTCGACCTCCTTTGGCATCCAGAATAACGTATTTATGGCGTTGAAGAAAAGATTTTCCGGCTGCATGCGCTTGCAGAGAGGTTGGAGCCAAGCAGCCGTCCACCCTCACCTCTCTCTGGCCGAACAGCTCAATGTGACTTCCTTGTCGAAGAAGACAAGAAGCTTTTCGAGTCCTGCATGGTACACAAGTTCCAATCACGCCCCAATCATGCACACGCGCGAAAATCACCCAATCACACCTATTACGAAAATCCCCAATCACAGTTCCTGTTCGATAAAGACCTTATCTGAAGTGCTGTGATGCGCCGCCTCTGTATGCAGTGGAACTAATGCATGTCCGCTTATCTGCTTCCGTCATCTAGAGAAAATGTGTTCCCAAAAGCGGAATAAGGTTGAGTGAGTTTCTTTGTGTGTGGATGCGATTTGAAAACGGATTAAGGAGCGCTACGAAGCAGCGAAAAGGTATTCTGCATAGGAGGAGGAAGATGGGGAGGAAGGAAGGCTCGGATGACAAGTGAAGATGAAAATGGAAAGGAGGAGTGAGTTTACCTTCCAAGGACGGCGATACTTCGTAATCCTGAATGAAATGCAAATGAATTTGACAAGGGGAAGGTACCACGACATGAGACGAACTTGAAGTCGTTACGTTTCTCACCTTCATTCATCTCACTGCCTTCATGCTCTCCTTTTCTGAGTGCGTTTCGCATGCTGGATGGAGGGCTATCGGCGCTCTGATGTTGCGATAAATGTGAATTGGGTGATTTTGATATGTTCTGATTCAAATAATTGGAATGCGAATGTGGTGATCTTTCTCCAAATATATTCGAAGGGGTTGCAAACAATAAAACACCGAATCAATTTGAAATCCAACCTGGTTAATTAATGTTTTACTACCAATCCAACCAATCCCCAGAACTGGAGAGAGCCGAAGAGGACGCTGGCTTACACTAGTGTTTCAAGTCCGACGTGGTACGTTTGGGGCTGTTCTCGGCCCGCCGATTCTAATCACGTACACTCTCGTGTGAATTTCACGGGCCCGTTGCGAAATCTGAGCGGCCTCGCCTCTTCATGCGCAGCATCCTTCTCTATGTTTCTTGCTACGGTCAACTTAAAGATCATAGTGCTTTGATTTGCATCATTATATCTGCAAAAAGGGGTTGGTTCAAACCACCATTTCGCCCTGCGACTTTCAGAATCCCGTTTTTGCCCCTGACACTCACCGCTCAGCTGTCGTCTGACAGCATTTGTATTTCCTAGGCGAGACTTCCTGATCAGTCGGTCTCACCTTCGGATTACGTCGCGCTTTCCCTCTTTTTTTTGCGTACGCTTTTAAACAGACTCATTTTTGAAGAAGAAAGTTAAACCGTAACTGTATGCATGTTTCATTCAAATGCGCATGCCATTGCTTGCAAGCCGAAAGGTGCAGGTCAGCGTCGCGTATTTCATGTTCGCTCGCCTCCTCATCTCTTTCTCCACGGATGTGGCACTGGACTTCAAAGGGAAGAGAGGAAGGAGATGAAAACCAGCTTACGCCGGCTGCAAGGGGGCCGTTCAAAAACATCACTGCTTCTTATTAAATTCTGATTCCTAGAACTATGCCATGGCCAAATGTGATTAATATATGTATCTCCTCGCCTTATCCATATGAAATCTAAACAGTATCAGGGTATAATACATCGGAGCATCTACTTTTTCCGTTTTCCAAAAACACGATTGATAAAACTTTGCAGAGGTTTCCTAAGTTTTCCGTCGAGCCATAGAATCAGTACTGGGCGTTGGCGGGACGAAGGGAGGCGGGTTAGAAATGTGAGAAGCCGTTCTCCACATCCTGCCAACATAACCCAACATGAAAAGAGAAGAATGCAACTCACTTGGATTGATCATCGACGCCACAACAACGCCATTCTCCCCCAAGAAGCCCATCACAACCATCCAAACATCAGAGGGTTCCGCCGTACACAACGCAGCAAGGATGTACAGAGTGTAGGGTAACCAAGTCACCAAATACACCAACGTCAAAACGATAATCCTCTGCGTGATGAGCCGAAGGTCCCGTTCCGCATCCCGGAGTTTCTGCTGGTGCGGCTGACTCTGTCTCTCTTCCAAGTCATCTTCCCCGGCGGCCGTGGCGTTTGCCATTTCGTCCACTGACGTGCCAGACATCACCGTACCACCCGCTGACCATCCCTCGGCTGTTGGATATGACAGGCCTTCCACCCCATACACTTCAGGTTTGTTCGACGCCTGATATGGGGTGATGGTAGATACCAAACCATCCAGCCCAGGCGTCGATCTCGATGTGATGTGCTTCAATAGCCTCGCGCTGGTGAATACAAGCACCACTTGATTGAGCGTTAGGACGAACATGATTGTCCCGATGACAATAAGGTCCTGACTCTCCTTCGAGTTCCAGCGGTACATGCAATAATTGAAAGCCGTTGAAAGTGCGAGAAAACGGTGATGGATATTCAGGAGGAAAGGTGTGAAGGTGATGAAGAGGACCAAGAGCGTGTAGCCTGTATGAACGAAACGCATCAGGAAAATGATTGCGAGGTCAACTTGGAGAATGGTCCGGTTTGATCAATGGAACCCGTGTCATTCGAAACTTGTCTGGTTGGTGACATACCACTGATGCAAATCGCCCAAAACTTCCCGCTCATGGTGCGCAAGCGGACCGCGCGCATATAGCGTTCCAAACTTAGGAAGGCAAGGAACCCCGCGGAACAAACCGCCGTGAACACTTGATTTTTCAGCAACAAGGAAACCGTTCGGATTAGCTCTTTGATATGTCGAAGATTATGAAGCCAATGAACACATTTTCCACCATATTGCTCTTCAAATCCCAATCTCAACAGTCAACCTTTCCCCCCTTATCCGTTCGTGCTTATGCACTTCCACCAACCCCGCACCGCGCTCCACTCACCAAAACCGCTGCAAATAACCCAACATCCGATCGGCCCCGTCTCAAAACCCCCATACCACGTCAACGTAGCCGCATTCACAACCGTCATTGCGCTGAACAGAAAATCTGCCGCGACCAAGCACGCAATGACGCTGTAATGTGTGTCGGTTCCAAGGAGTCTTCTGCCTGTCTTGGACCCGAACAGGAAGGCGAGGAGGAGACCATTGCAGATAATGCCGACTCCGCCGCAAGCGAAGCCGAGAATGGATTGTACGAGAGTGACGACGGGATGGTTGGGATTGTGGTTGTAGGTGTATACCCAAGTCCCGTTGGGGTGTTGAAAAGGGACCAGGACTTGGAAGGACATTTAGGACATGTGTGTGGAGATGTGGTGAAGAAGCGATCCGCTGAATTGCAGTGCTGAAGAGGTTCACGTCTTTATCCAAGGCGCTCCACAGGTCTTTCGAGCCAAACTACAGTGGCCCGGGTCCAGTTGTTTCTGGCTTGAGCATGCCTTTGGCCTTGGCGGGGCTTCATGCAGCCTTCACCTTTTGTCCCCCATCAAGCCCCGTTTGTGTCTGGTTTGTGCCTGGGATCGATCCCACGGATACACATCGCCCCTTCATTGGTTACATATGTGAGGTCCTCTTCGAGGTGAGGAAACTTGAGGACGGTGAGAATGCGCTGGAGGATGCGTCTCAATTCAGGTCACGGAGGGTTATGTTGGCATGCCACACGAGATACGTTATGGGGGGAATGCGGGTCTGAAACAAATATAGCTACAAATCTGCCACAGACTCGTAAAAAGAATTGGCAAGTATCTACGTGTTCAATTATGCCAGAAAGCTAACAGTAATATACAGAAAGCTAACAGTTCATGCCTAGAAGAGCGTTAAGCGCGTCGAAACGGACAGATGATTCTTAGTACAAAGCTATGCGTATCATACTTCGGGCTCAAAGTCTGGATAATCTAACCTCCGCAAAAGATACTCCACCTCCACCTCCTTCGTCAGGGGTATAACAAACTCCTCATACATATTTACCACCACATCCACATCGATTTTGCTCGATTTCTCGCAATTGTCGTCATCATCCTCAATCTCCTGTCCATACACCATAGCCTTCTTCCTCAACCTTCGCAGAAGCTTCTCTTCCACTGCTGTGTTGGTGAGCAGCGCCTCAATCCCCTCTCGATCTTTGCGTTTGATCAACTCGATGTACTTCGCGCGGTCTTTGGGATCGTTGAATTTGGCTTCTGCGACGAATTTTCCTGTTCATTGTTTGAAACCGTGAATAGATTTAGAAAATGTCTGGTTATAATCAGCGATGGGGTATGCAGGAGGTTGCAAAAAACCTACCAAAATGGACTCGGCGACTCAGAATTTGCAATGCCTCCACATCTTTCGTCGCTGAAGATCCGTAGTTCCCATCATCATCAACATCCACACCAGCATCATTGGTGATAGCTCCGTTCTTCTTGCCATTGATCCCCTTCCTGCGACATATTTGTGGGATAATCTTTTCGATGTAGATTTGCTTCAGTCGGTCATTGATATTGATGTCGTTCGGAATGAGGAGTTTGGGAAACTTGAGGGGTGGCAGTACAGGTTCCGGTAAGGATTTCGTAAACGGATATTCATCTGGACTTTTGTAGCGCCTCACTTTAGCTTTATTAGGCGGAAAATATGAGTGTAAAGTCAGCGTCCAAAATACAAAAGCACTCGGCAAAGGCGCACAAATGTGCGATAACATAGACAAGTGTGGGTAGAAGCTCTCAGAGGTTCAGCTGACTAACCATCATACCATGGACAACTTCGACCTCATGCAAAAAATAATCCAGAAAAGATCCATCGAAGGTCTTGAAATCAAAGCGACCCTTCTCATAGATAGCTTTATTGTGAGCGAAGTAGGCGCGTTCAATCAAAGCTGGTTTTCAAAGAAAGGGAGCGACCAGAAGACAAAAAGATGAGCTACATGCACCAGGTCGTCGACGCAAGTCCGGGACATTTGAATTCAAAGGTTTGATAGATGCTGAAAACGGAACCCGGCGTCGGCACCGGAGAGCCTCACATACCAAAGATGATCGTATCCTCAAGGCGAACCAACTCGTTGCGGATACGAGGGAGGGAGAGAGGGTTGTCGGAGAAATTCATGGTCGGTCACGAAGTGCTGATAGGATGTTCAATGTCGGTTTTTGCTGTGATTTTATACGGCGAAAGTGTCCAGTTCACGAATGCTGAGTGGAAACGTGGTGTTTCTCCCGTAACCCTGGAATTCCGACGTTTCGCGCTGATCCTAAAGATTCCCACAGCATATAGTCCCACACAACGTGCTTTTACCGCATAGGTTCGATGTGTACACTTCCTCGCTGTCTTTTCGATATGTTTTCCCAGATGTCCTGCACGGTGAAGATGTTGTCGACCGTGTGCTTGTTCTCGCGCTCTCGAAGTTCAACAAAGCGGTTGGAATCTGGCTTGGGTTACAAACCTGGTTGCAAAACTATGGTCCGTTTGTGAAACATGGACATGGCAAATCATCAAACTTTGAAGGACACCTCTCGCTTCCAGTCTTTGAACTCACTTCCAACTCCGCAATGGAATTGCCAACAATCAAGTCGTTCGATCCGACCCATGAGCGGGATATCTCGATGGAGGTTATCTATTATGATAAGGAGTCGTATTTGATCGTTAACAAGCCTTATGATATTCGAGGTAAAGAGGTATTTGAATGCGCTGTGGGACTGGCATGCTTTGTGGTTGCAAACGAGGGTGTGAGATGAGATGATCGACAGCTAACTCTTCCGTAATTTGTTTGGTTTTTAGTTGATGGAGATACGACGAATAGTCCTACAGGTTGGTTCTTTATTTACCGAAGCCGTAGTGGCACTCTCTGTTGCATGGAGCTCCTTCTTACTCGTTCCCTTTTCTTCTTTCACTCCAACCCGTTGTCAATAGTCGAATCCCTACTTCAAGAAAACTTCCCACAACATACAAAACTGTACCTAATTCATCAACTGGACTTTGTCACATCCGGTGTGCACTGTTGGGGATTGAGCAAGAAGGCCGCCCGAGATGCGTGAGTGTTGATGCGGTATCTTTTTTTAAGTTGGGTTGAGTTATTTTGCCGGTTGATCTCTCGCGCTGACGCTCAATTTTCTGTGCGGGTCTCTCTTGGTTTGGCTGCAGTGGGCGTTCATTTATGAGACGGAAGACGAAGAAGACATATTTGGCGGTTGTGAGGGGGCATTTGACGGGAGGAAGGTGAGGGACTGCAGATGTTGGGTGATTTGGACGTTCATTCAGTTACTAAAGAAGCGAATGATTACGACGGCGGTGGTTGGTTTGCGATGGACGGAAATGTTGGTGTTTGAAGTTTTGATATAGATAAGAATGTTGCTGAGGTACCGGATAACGACAAAGAGATGTGTGTCGGGACACCTGAAAACCCCGGCAAGGTAAGACCTTGCACAAGAAGCAACGGCAATCTATTGTATCATCTCCTTTCACCTCGACTAACGAGCCGATATTCCACCCAAATGTAAACAGTCCGCACAAACCACCGTCACACCCCTCCGATGCGGCTTCCATATGAACCAACCCGCAACAATAGTACAGCTAGAACCCCTAACCGGGCGAAGACACCAGCTGCGTGTCCACATGGCGTCGATTGGGTACCCTATCATCGGGGACTATGTGTACGAAAAACCTGAATTCACGAAGACTTTCCGAACGATGTTGCATGCGTGGAAGTTGGATCTGCCGTTGCCGACGCACACGATTGAGCTGAGGACGGAAAATCCTTTTGAGAAGTTGGTGGTGGATTTAGATGCACCGATGAGGGACCTGAGGATTTGTGAGGGACCGGGGGAAGAGAGGGAAAAGGATAAGAAGGTAGATGGGAAAGAGGAGCAAAAAGAAAGGAGGGGGCAGAGGGAGGAGGAGAAGGACCATGTGTGTGGGACTGGTGAGGGACCAGGGGAAGAGGGGGAAAATGATATGAAGGCTGATGGGAAGGAGGATGAGAAACAGGAGAGGGAAGACGGGCGGAAAGAGAAAGAGGGTGCGTGTTGATGGGGTAGATCAGGGCCACTGGATCGATCTATGTGGGCAATGGAATTGATTTCAGTGACCTCGGCGACGAGACCAAGTTGTCATTTGATTTCCTTAGGTGAGTAAGTGAGTGAAAATGACGTCTGGTGGCTCACTGTGCATCAAAACTCATCCGAAGTATGTGAAAACAGTTTGCTCGGATCCTTCCTTAGAGCAACTTCATGCCACGGAATTGTCGGAGTGCAATATACGTGAGCAAGGAGGCGGCGCCGGGGAGTAAACGAATGTCCGATTTCCTCCGATCGTCACGATCACGCGAATGCGTCTGGGGAATTCTTGTGTTGGTGCGTCGTCGCCACCTTTGGCGGATAGGAAGTTCAGCAAGGGAACGTTGCAAAGGACCGTCGATCATTTGTGAGATCACGTACACATGTCCCCACGCCGACTCAATCGGGAGACATTTCTCCCTTAGTTCCCGAATTCTTTTCTCCAAACAAGTAACTTAGTTCCTGATTAACACGGGAAATGCCCCGGAACCAAAGCTGGCACATTGTTCAGTAATAGAAAGACTAGATTCCGTCATAGAGGCGCATTCATATGTGGAAGCGCTCTGCTTTTTGTCTCTTCCTTCCAGTCGTCTCCGAGTCCACCAAGCTTCGACCTCTATGTTCCTCGCTTCTTCCTCTAGGTCGGGGAGTCGAGGATTCAGGAAATCTGGAAACTTGGCGTTTCAGAAAATGCTTTCCTTCCACTGCACGTCGCGTCATGATACGGAATGGGTTGCGACTGTCTATGTAAGAAGTCCGCGTCTCATATCAAATCAAGGGCACGGCAGGCAGGCATTCTCGGGGTGTTTCCCACGACCATTTGACTCTCGATTGGTTATGCTTTGAGCTTCGTTTTACTTGAGTGGTTCAGGACGCCAGCATACAACCCACGAGTGATGTAGCCTGTGATGAATTCCTCAAGTATTAAACTGGTCAAAGTCGAACCTCGGAAACTTTATTAAACCGATCAGTGATGCCGATCTTGGTGAAGCGAATTGATCTTGCGGTAGAAGACCGTAAGTCTCGGTAACATATCGAAGAATGACGTTTCTGCTGGATCTGAGGAAACCTGGATTTGAATTTGATTAGAGAGACGGCTAAAAAATAATATTTCCGGACCAGTGATGAGTTGGTAGGGAAACAGGTAGAAAACTGTCTAGAACGACCAGAGATAACGAACCAGCTTTTTGAAGCGACAGAACTTAATCTTGCTGTTGCGCGCGCGCTGTTCGTATCCTTCCAATCATTGCCATACGAGTCCAACCTTTAAAACCCAGCAAACCTAGAGTCCGTTCAATTGAGAGCCGCCCGCACTCGAAAATGGACCACGTTTCCGCTTCAAACGCTTTGCTTTCACGATATAGGGAAGACCTGAATGGGTGGTATCGTCAAACCGACCACAGCTATCTCGAACCAAAGCGCACAGGTAAGAGCGGGTTCGGTGTTGATGGAGTTTTCTTTTACACACTTCCCACACACACGGCTGACTGGGTACCAAAACCACATTTCTCAATTGAATCCAACCTGTCGGTAACGAATTGACACCCCCTACACCCCACACTCCCAAAGCACACGGGCATGATAGACTCAAGCGTCAAAGTTTGGACGGCCTCACGTTTTCAAGCCCAACAAAGACCACGAACGATTGTCCTCGTAATGCTTCTTCGTGCCAAAGCAACACACTTTTGCAGAACATCTCTTTGGCTCTGGATGCTGAGGGTCGAATATGCGCTGCCAACAAGTTTTCTTCCGAAGTCCTCGGGTTGGAACCCGAGGGGCTTTTTCTCGACCATGTCGATGCGTCGTCCCAAGCGCTCATCAAGCATGCGTTGCGGCTGACGGACAAATTTCAGGCTTCCTTGCAGGGAAGTTTGGGGCACTTGGGAAAGAGGGACGATGAGCAGAATGATGTCTGGAAGGGCGCTGGATTTCCGCGGGGGTTCAAAATCCCACTAGTTGGGCATCGCGTCTACAAATGCAATAACGGGTTAATCAAGTATGTGAACGTGACCCCGTCCGGTGTGAGCGTCGATATCGAGCTTTACCTGATCAACATGGCACATCGGAAAAGGCAAAGGAGCAAGAGTAATGAAACACTCGTCGGGGACGACGTGTATGTCGACAGTGTGGGCGACTCTCCTCCCGTTCCTGGCCGCGAGACGAGCTCGCCCGAACCAGAGCTCATAGAGAACATCTTGCCGAACAACATTCAATTTTCCTTAGACGATTCTTCCGACGAAGAGTTCTCGAAGGTCGACTGCACGTACCACTACGACCAGACTAGTGAAAACGCAGACAAACTCCTTTATTGCGTAGCGAACGTCACAAGACTGTGGGATCAACCACATCACAACGGTCTCGGTCTCGGTCTCGCGGGCGGCCACGGCGAAGGAAAGGCGACATTCGGCGCGAAGACGCATATTGTCGAAGCAATCATCTGCGATAACGTCACAGAATATGACAGGAAGGATTATGAGTTTCGGAAGTGGCTGCTGGATCAAGTGGAGCAGGCCGTTATCGTCACGGACACGGCAGGCAAAATCATGTATTGGAACCGGTGGGCAACTGTTTTGTATCAATATGAGCCTGAGGAAGTTATAGGACGGGATATCGGTGTGGTAACCGTGAGCGACATAAATGAAGGTAAGCCGTGAAAAGAAAGAAGCGATCACTCTCCTGCGATCTGATGAAAAAAATATCAATGCCTACCTCTAACTTGCACTTCCACCTTTTCCTGGTATGTATCAAAGAGATGAGCAAGGAAATCATGAGCAACTTGTCGGCGGGGAAAAGCTGGTCCGGTACATTTTTTACAAAAAGGTAAGAATCTCCCCCCATAGAGTTTTTTCGTTCGCACACCATAAGTCTTTTTGAAATCGGAGAGTTTGAATTTTCTCTCTCTCTAACCCCCTTCTCTTTTTCGCCCTGGACTCTATCAAGGCGAGATCAAACAATGTTTGCAGGTGAGAGCACCGACTCTTGAACCTCAAAGGTCAATGAAGATTTTTACTCAATCATCCCTCTTGTACCTGTCCTGTCCTTCCATCGCCATGTCTTGTTTCCTGTCACCAAATTGCCAGCCCGCGTGGTCGACACGCCTATTAAAGATTCCAAAGGTGCCATCATCGGCATTTGCGGCATCTCCTCCGACAACACGCCCTACGAACAAGCGATGCAAAAGCTGTCTAACCTTTCAAATCACCTCGAAGAAATGGTCAAAACCCGCACCGCCGAACTTTCCAAAACCAACGCCAAACTCCATGCCGAAATCGAAGGGCGGCGAAGAGTACAAGCAGAACTCGAATTGCTTTCCCTCGTTGTGCGGAAAACAAATACTCTACTCGTTATCTTGGGTCCTTCGTTAGCGATTGAGTGGGTAAACGAGAGTTTTTGCAGGTCTACCGGGCATGTTTCCGAAGATCTGAGGGGTACGTCGCTTCTGGATTTGATATGGGAGGATGAGCAACTTAAGCACGATGAGGCGACATCTGCGCCGTCTTCGGTGTCATCAGATAGGACGACAGGGGTTCACGGTAAGAGGTCCTTCAACTCAAACAACGCTGAAAATCCAAAGGAGGCGCAAATGAATCGGGAAGTGATTCACCAAATGCTGCAGGCGAAACAGCAAGTGTTAACCAACGTGCTGTTGAAGGTGAAACAACCCTCTGTCCCCGCCTCAAGTTCTGCCCAACCGTGGACATCCGGTTCTGTGGAGGGTAGTCGGTCCGCATCCCCTTCAGAGTGCTGTTTGGGAAAGGACTCACCAGCATCGTCGTCGACATCAGCTAGTAGCGGGGGCGATTTGGCTGGGGACGGGTCGAACTGCTGGGTAATGCAAAGCCCACTATCGCCGCCTTCGTCGCCGTCTGCTGTCCAGGGAAGTAGCAACCGATGGTGTTGGCACAGCTTTGATGCAACACCGATCTTTGGGGACGCTGGCGAGATTCAGTATTATGTCGTCGTGCTGCAAGATATTACGCGGCAGAAGATGGTTGAGGAAGAGACGCGCCATGCGAATACGATGAAGACAGGTGGGTGATGCTTTTCACTCTCTTTTCTTGTCTGCCGCTTCCCGAATGTATAATTTATGAATGTCACTCTCTTCCTGGTTTGATTTCATTAGAGTTTATCACAACTATGTCGCATGAGCTGCGAACGGTGCGTATCTCTCCTCCTTTCCGTCTACCGCACTGCATTCATTCCAAGATGCTGATTGCTTTGGTTTCTTGTGAAAATAATAGCCGTTGAATGGGATCATGGGTGCAACTTCGTCGCTTTTGTGCATGGTTGAAAAACGAATCAAAAGCATATCGCATGGCACGCACGCCGAGCACCAAGATCCAGGTGAACAAATTGAATAGAATAGCTTTCCCGTTTCCGTCCAGTTCTGCAATCCCTTCAAGACTCATCTAACCTCCACATCCACCGTCAACCCTTCATCTCCCATGCCAAAGACGACATTTCCAGCCCGTGTCACCACCTCTACGAAATCAAAGACACAATGTCCATCGTCATGTCCTCCTCCCAACTCCTCCTCAACCTCGTCAACAACGTTCTCGACTTTCAAAAAATCGAAGCCGGCAAGATGGAATCCGCACGGACTCTTGTGGATGTGTTGAAGTGTGTTACGAGAGCGGTGAGGGCGTGTCAGCCTGTTGCGAGTATGAGGAATGTGACAATTGCCACTGTGTATATGGGGGGTACGGTGAGGTTTGTGTCCGGAGGAAGGGGTGGAACGGGGAGAGAAGGAGGTGCTGGAAGCGAGGCAAGTTGCGAAGGGACCATTAAGGTTTTGGATGATGAGCGTGAGGACGGGTGGATACAATTGGACCCCTTACCGTGTCAATCGTGTAATCATCACCTTGCCGACGCAAGGACTAGCGGTGTTCAAATCTACGGAGACGCCTCCAAAATCACGCAAGTCATTATCAACCTCCTTGGGAACGCCATCAAGTTTTCGCCGATCGATGGTGTTGTGAAGCTGAATGTGGATTTCGTGGCTGTACCGAACGTTGACGGAATCACTTCCGTAACAACAACATCAAATGTCAGCCCATCCTCCTCGCTCCTCTGCAGTGTCTACGACCAAGGCCCCGGGATCCCCAAATCCCTCCGCAAAAGGCTTTTCCAACGATTCTCACAACTTCATCAGCGCCCCAAAGTTGGGCAGCGGTCCTCCACCACATCGGGCGGAACAGGCTTGGGACTTAGTATCTGCAAGAACCTCCTTGCATATATGGGCGGTCGTGTTTGGATTGACGAGAAGGACACATGCAACAGTGCGAGCAGTCATTCTCCTTCCTCCTCGAAGGCAAGCATAAAAGTCAACGAAACGAACGAGTGCTTCGAATGTGATATGGAGTTATTTCGGAGGCTAGCGTTGGAGACGCCGGAAAGTGCCAAGATACCCGGGAACCAAGACGCATCGAAGAAATGTCGGTCGAAACCAACTTTCTTTAAAGGCGCGGCTTTCCATTTTACGATTCCGACGACAAAGGCTCCGGGACACGCGGATCCGGCGGAAGTTGTGTCCGCTGAGCAAAGCGCGCCCTCCCCACGATATTCAGAGACGCGGCACCCCGAACCATACTTGACGCCCACAACACCAAGGGGACACTCAAACACCGGAAACGATAACACTTGCACCGTCCCCCAACAAGCTTTATTTTCGGACTCCGCGTCCCGCCTCCACTCCCCATCACACCCGCAACCATCCTCAAGATCCAAACCCACCCAACCAGACAAAATCGACGTCCGAGTCGCCAAAAGCGCGTCAAATATTGAAGCATATCATGGTTGCGCGAACCCGCCCACCATCCAACGATATTTTACAGATACCTCTATACCCCGAAAAACACGCTCATCCAACGCATCCAACAACGCCGCCCAACCCCCTCATACCGCAAGCTCAACAGCCCCAACCAACACACCCACAACCCCACCCACAACAGGAGGAGCAACACCATGTACAGCACTGTCACCAACCCCCACAGAAGCACCAGACCAACCCGCACCCCCCACAATGGAAAAAACCGACAAAATCGAAATCCTCATTACAGACGACGACATCATCAACAGAAAAGTCCTGACAAAAGTTTTGGATAATCTGTTGAAGCATACAAACATTGAGTATGGTTTGACGTTGGCGGAGGATGGGAGGGAGGCGTTGAGTGCTATTGAGAGGAAGAGGATGCATGTTGCTTTCATAGGTAAGTCTTTGGGTGTCTTTTGAGGTTTGGGAGGAAGTTGAAGCGAGAGAGGAAAGGGCGGGAGGAAAAGAAATCGGTTGATTTTGTGCGGGTTTGATACTAAGTTGTCTCGTGCTATTCTTAGATGTAATGATGCCTGTGATGAACGGCCTCGAGGCGGCGGAAGTCACCGTCAAAACGTGGCCAGAACCAACAGACCGACCGATCTTAATAGGTATGTCATAACACCACCCCCGCTCCCTCCTCCTGCTCTTTCCCCCCCTTTCCACGTGCAACACATCCAAATCAAACTAACCCTCCTTCCCCTATCTCTCTCCTCCCCACGAACCCGCTTCTGGACACCAGCCCTAACCGCCAACGCAATGAAAATAGACGTCGAAGAATCTATAAAAGCCGGCATGGACTACCACATCTGCAAACCCATCACGCTTTCGAAAATGAAGTCATTGTTGTTTGAGGTGTTGGGGTTTCCTTTGGATTGAACGGATTCATTATCATTACGACTCTGAGTCTCTGATTCATTTTTGATTGAGAGTGGAATGGAGTGGATAACTCTCGACCCCTACAGCGACGCGTGGAGGGTTATGTGGAGAGGACAAGTTATTGATAAACACTTGGTAGTGAGGGAGTGATGTAAGTGAAGAGGAACTGGGAGGGGCGAGACTTCGAGTTTGCGAAATGTCGGCTTTCTTCGCGGTTTATTTGGTTAGTGAAAGACGACCCCGTAAACTTGAAGTAGTTTATCGCGATATCTGTACCTTCAGTGAAGTATCCACACACGATTTTTCGATGTTTCTGTATTAACGACTGACAAACAAATGCTGACACGATGTTCCGTACTTGTTACAAAGTTGATATTATCGGCTTTGTGTGGAATCAAGATTTTCCAATCAGAATTTTTGATGTGAACATTTTTTCCTTTCTTGAAGTTTCGATTTATAAGAACGAATAAGGCGAGAAACCATCTATGCCCTAAACATACCGATTACACCTCACTCACAACACTCACGTTCACTAAACCAAAACAAAACAAAAGACTCCGAAAATTCTTTACACCACCTCACCCTTCCACACACCCACCCTTTACACACCCACCCTTTACACACCCACAGTGACTACCC
>JADGJF010000402.1:0-21292 GCA_027596845.1 Quaeritorhiza haematococci | reverse complement strand
GTTTTGAGGATTAGAAATAGAGAAGATCGAGGGGGAAGAAGAACGGGGAGAGGAGGACGGGGATGTTGTAACGTGAAATTGTGGGGCTAGGGATGTGGAAGAGCGGGGCCGCCGAGAAAGGGAAGAGATGGGCGGGGGTATTTCTGTGGAAGAGACTTTCGGTTGAGCATTTGCTCTTTCTTGTTGACATTTCTGCCGTTATCGAAAGGTCATCGAAAGGATGTCTCTCATTTTGATGGGAGAATGAATGAAGAATGGAAAAACACACTCGAAGGGAAGGGAATTGGTGTGAGATTATGTTTCGTTTCCAAATACTCTGTCCAGTACGCCTGATATATTTCCACCAACTATTTCTTTACCACCGAACATATTCCAAAGAAAGATTCTCTGCTCGCTTGTGAATCACTGTGTAGAAAATGGTTCCTCATCCACACGTAAGATAAAAGATTATACTATAATAAACGAGGAAAGGTTGCAGTATAATTCTACCAGGTATCTAACATCGCTACGCTTTCTAGATCCACTTCACGAAACCATATTCATTTACTTGAACCACTCTTAATCTGATTCGCCTGTTCCTTGCTAAGAATGTTTTGCGCCGTCACTCCGTCCGAGAACGGAAACAACACCCCCGCCGCCTGCAAATCATTACACAATTGGTCCATCTTCTTCTGGAACTGATTCCTCAGCCCCGAATAATCCAACGGAATATACGTATTCTTCACCTGCCTCTCCGCATTATCGTCATTCAAATCAACGACCCCATACTCATCCGCACCAACCGCTTTCTTGTTGATGGGAAAGAAAGCGACCTGTCCCTGCTGGAAACGTTTCTCATTATCGCGTTTCAGAGCTGCCTGTTGTGCTTCGAGGGCTTTGTCTCCGGATTCAAGGTCGCGGCGGACGCGGTCTTCGAGGGATTTAATTGCGTTTTGGATTTCGTTGCGGAGAGATTGTTTGCGGTTGCGGAGGGAGCCTGGAATGACGCCCAAATCCTTGGCGATACGTCCGCTGCCGACGCATTTCTCTAATTCGAAACGGTCCGCCAACTTTTGCGTCATCTGCTGCTGTCCACGGTACTGGTTGTAGTCATCATCGACCATGGCGTGATCGTATCCGTCTTGGAACATCTTGGCGGGTTGCATCTGGGTTTGGCGTGCTTGAAGGCCAGCAGGAGCGGCGCCTTCGATGAGAATGTCGGTACAAGCAGCGTAGTCACGGGGCTCGACAGAGTAGAAGTAGAATTGGAGGAAGCAGCCGTCGTTGGGACCACAATCAGGGGCGTTGGCGGGGATGGTGACGTTGAAGGTTTCGCGACGGAACCCCCCACCACAGTTGATAGGGCTTTGGACGGGCATGGTTTGGTTGTTTTTCCAGAGATTGATCTCTGCGTTGCATGAAATAGGGGTGGCATCAGCAAAATGGTGAACAACGTAAACAAATCATTAGAAACCATCTTCACACATACAGCCTACAACGAAACCTCCCTTCATTGGATTTTCTCTCCTATTCATCTATTACTTACCACATTGCCCATCATGCGGATTATTAAACCGCAACAAATACTGTACCGTATCTCCGCGCTTAAACCTCACCGGGCTAGCCATCAGGATATCACTCCGACAGGGTAACATGTTCTTGGGCTGCTCGTTGCCGTTCCGCTTATCTTGCTGATTGACAATGTTGGAGTGACGCATGGTTTCGTAATTTTGGTCAAATTGGGATTGATAGTAGACTTGCAGTTCTGGAGGAGGTTTGTGTTTTTAGGATAGATTGAAGATGTGGTAAGACATTGAGTTTTTCTCAAAGCTTGATCAAGCGACAGAAAAGCTTAGAGAGGAGACAAGGGGAATGTAGGGACCGAAGGGAGGGCCCAGGGAGGTGGGAATGGGACTGATTTTCGTACTTACCTCTGATGGGAGGAGAATAAACGCTCACATCTGCCAGTGTCGCTGGGACCAGCACGGCCAGCATGACCACAGTCGCCAGCATCTGACATATTTTCCTTGTAAACATCTTGAATGTATCTCCTTTATTCCAAATTTCAGTATCTTCCACGGCTTGAGCTGGTCAAACGATCCTTCATTTTTATATGAATCGAAGTTTTTTGATACCGACGGAACAGCCGACGGAAATCGTTCTGTGTCCTCTTCGTTTTGGCTCTTGTCATTGTGTTGAACCGATGAAGTTCCCCTTTCATAACACTAACAAAGTAAAGGAGCATGACCTTTGGGGGTTGCGTTCACAATCCTCAGGACGGACGCCAATAACTACAACGGGGTCGAACTCAGTTTGGTTGAAGCTGCGCCAGCACAGACAAGGCGGAAACGGTGTGGTTCAAGCTTTGGTTGCACGCTCTGGTGGCTGCTCTGGCGAAAGTCAGGCGTGCTGCCTTGAATCAGCCCCGAATTCTGCCTTGAATTGGTATCGTCAGCCGAAACTGATTTTTCTGGCGATTAAATCGTACCTATTTCCTCTTTTTCAAGTCCTCGCCTGAGCTGTGCATATGTTCGTGGTTCGCGTCCGGTATTGTCTCGGACATTGATCTAATTCACATTTGTCCTAGGGTCGTCCTAGGTATGCAGATGTTTTCTCTATGGTTTTGAAACCTGATAATTGATAAGGTCGTTGACTTGATGGGAGGCTACTGGGTGGGGGGGTAAATACCGCACACAGGTGACCATCGTTTTTCTCTTTGGTTGTTCCCCCTTCCGATTGTCCTATATAAGATATTGTGCTCCTTGGTTCTGAGGCAGTTCGAAGGCAGGTTCGATGGTAAACCTTCGAAATTTGGTCAAATTTTGGATTTGAATGAAAGGCAGATGTGAACCTGACAAAGGTTCGCAAGACACTGCACAAGGCACTACTGTTTCGCAAATAGTGATTGATATTTTCTTTACTTTTCCCTTTACTTTTCCCTGTCTTTTTCGTCTGTTTTCCCGTGGTCTGGCTTATCGAGAAGCAATTGTGGATTCCGATGCTCTTCGTGCTCTTGTTTTCATGAGATGATTTGGGGGTCCTGCGCGCTATAAAACTCTCTACCCTAGCTCAACACCCACATTCCACAACACAAATTCCTTCCCGGAGCCTGTCTCATAGTAACGTGATTCCTGACTTGATTCCAGCGACTATCTATGTAGGCGACCCTGTATTCATCCTGTCCGCGACCACCGCTGACAAAGGTTGCCGTCCTTCACCACCGTTGTGGGGTTGACTGGGTTGCCTGCGCAGTTTTTGCCAGTGGTGTTGGGTTGTGTGACATTTGAACCAGGGTCGGCGCAACGTTTCAAACTCCGTCTTCTTTGACGCCCGCACCCAGCCCAAGCCGCTCTCGTTCTAAAAGCCACAGCGCTCGCACACGGCGCGCCTTCCAACGAAAACACGGCAAATCCGAGGCAGCTGCACTTGAGCTGCACTAGGAGTTGCACTACATCTGCCCATGTCATTCGTTCCAGCTTGTTTTGCCCGCGGTCCAGGCAGTTGCAGGATACACAGCAAAATGAACTGGTCGATATGTTCAACATCTGGTTCAACATCTCCGTCCTTCGTGTTTGTTTTGGAATTCGCGGTTTCACGGTTCATTGTCTTTTTGTCGCGGAACAGCGTTTCGGGAGGAAGAGAGGCATGGGGAGCAGGGAGAGGACTTTATATAAGGACTAGCGAAATCAATAGTACGATGGATCAAGTGAGGCATCAGCAGAGGCATCAGACACTACTGAGTTTGTTTTGTTAGAGAACAGTGCGTCTGGCAATCCAAATACACAAGATTACAAAGAGATTCTACATCGAGAGAAAGGAAGGAACAAAATGTTTTCGAAACCGAGCGCTACCCTTCTGGTCCTCGCCGCCACCCTTTTCCCTTGTGTCCTCGCGGATGTGAGCGTGTATTCTCCACCCATCCGAGGTAAATATTCCATTCTCTCATTCCCAGATTCTTCGCTGAGCGCCTCAATCACCGTTCCCCTCTCCTAATCCCGGATGCACAACCTTTTCATCCAGAACTTGAGGCTTTTTACCGCAGGCAATTCGACCAAAAGTACGAAACGATGCGCCAGTCGAACATTGTCAACCAACAAGACCGCAGGAACCGAAACGAGCAACCCAAGGATATGTTGCCGTGTCGCAGCTCTATCCCGATGGCAGCGCCTGTGAGGACTCAGCGTGGGGATACGGTGCAATACTTGTTGCGATTCAACAACCCACACGATGGGCAGTGTGGTAAGTAGTAAAAAAGAAACGGATGGGGTGGTGCGGAGAGTGCGAGATCTTTCGGTCGAGCGTGGGGTCTTTCATGATCGCAATGTTCATATTTACCCTATCTTCCCTTCAATCTTCAGAAATCAACCTCTTCAAGAACAACCAAACCATGCCCGTCCAAACCCCTATCAACTGCGGCGGCGGGTTCCGTCGCGAAACCTTCAACGTCACCATCCCCGCCAACGCTCCCGACTGCGGTCCCAATGACGGATGTTTCCTCCAATTCTACTTCTACTCCGTCGAGCCCCGCGACTACGCTGCTTGCACTGACATCGTCATTGAGGGCGCCGCCCCTGCTGGCCTTCAAGCACGCCAAACCCAGATGCAACCCGCTAAGATGTTCCAAGACGGGTACGATCATTCCATGGTCGACGATGACTACAACCAATACAGGGGTCAGCAGCAGATGACACAGAAGTTGGCTGACCGGTTTGAGCTTGAGAAGTGCGTGGGCAGTGGACGCATTGCGAAAGAGTTGGGCGTCATTCCGGGCGAACTTCGTGAGCGCAAGAAGGCCCTCCGCGACGAAATCCAGACCGCTATCAAACAACTTGAAGACCGCGTCCGCCGGGAACTCCAAGCCGGCGACAAAGCCCTCGAAGAACAACAAGCCGCCCTCAAACGCCAGAACGAGCAACTCTTCCAGCAAGGTCAGATCGCTGTTTTCCCCATCAACGAGAAGGCTGTCGGTGCTGAGGAGTACGGTGTCTACGATTTGAACGACAACAACGCTGACAGGCAGGTCAAGAACACCTACCTCCCGCTCGACTACTCAGGTTTGAGGTCCCAGTTCCAGCAGAGGATGGACCAGTTGTGCAGTGACTTGCAGGCTGCCAACGTGTTGTTCCCGTTCTCAGATGGCGTGACGGCACAACAGATTCTCAGCAGGGAGCAGGCTGATCAGATTAAGAGAGCCCGCCAAAACCAGAACAAGGGGGCCAACTAAATCACCATGATTGAGCAGCGCTTTAGAGCATTTGTAGAAAGATATAACCGTGTTAGGTTTCTGTACAAAGATTTTGTTGTAAAGTAATATGTAGGTTCCTTCGCGCTGGATGCGGGACATCCGTTGCTTTATTTGGATACGTATCTATCAAGAAACATGAAGGTGTTTTGGGATTCGAAGCAAGTTCTCTGCCTTTTCCGTTCTCTCCCGGTTCTCTCCCGCGCGCTACCGACGATATCAGGAATTATTTGCACGTCATTTCGTGAACAGTTTACCTGGCAGTTTACGGGGCTATCGAAAATCCAAAAACTCATCGAAGACTAGCTCTCAATTCTTGTACGACAAAATTGAAACTCCGCTGCAGACGGGCTGGACCAGATGGCAATTATTTTTAACCAGCTGGAATCCTGCTAACCTCCAAACTTCCGATACTTCCGATACAGAAATTCTGATCTCTGTTGAGATTTGGGGCTTCGTAGCCTTTGATACTTGGCTTGGACTCGGAGTTTGCATCAGTAATGGGGCGTCTTCCAAGGTGGGCGCTGGCAAACAGCTGGCGAACAAAAAGAACCGGACCAGGGATCCGAGCTGTTAGTGGCGATGGTCTTGAGCTTGACCTGCATGTATAAGGTTCGCGTCACCTGTTTCGCCTCGGCACCCTCATATAACCCCAGAAATCCCAGTCGCCGCGCTGGGAGACACTGGGCAAAACGGTCAGCTTCCGATTCATTTTTGGTCAAGCTGATGTCTCCTGGAACGAGACGGAATTCCCCCATCCATGACGTCACCAACTTTCTTAAACCTACTACTAAAACCGAGCACTACCTCTTTCCCCTCTTTAGCAGTGCTCGTCGAACTCCAAATACATCTCATCCAAAACACACTCTAGACCACGCGACCGCGCCAGCAACCGAGTAACAACCACAATGGACGATTTCGCAGCCCCGAACTCCGAGAGCATCGCTGACGCTGCCACCCGCGGCCTACCCATAGAAGCTGCTGACATTGCCTGCGGTATCCATGTTCCCCTGGTAGATCCAGATCGCATTGCTACTGTTGCTGGGGACCCCAATCGTGCCGTTCCCACCACAACATTCGGGTCCGCAGCGGGTGACTCGTCGGTGGAAAACCTGCACCGGGAGCAGCAAAGCGGTTCCCTCACGGAGAAAGCCGCCTCGACGGTGAAGGGTGCTTTTAACAATTCACAGCAACAACAGCAGCAAGGAGGTTCTCTCATGGACAAGGCTGCTGCGACCATGAAGGGTGCTGTTAACGAACCAATGTATGTCCATGTGATGTCTGCTCCGGATGAGAGGGTGGCGTCTGAATGTCCTTATCTGCCGAAGACGGACAGCGGGGAGGTGTGTTCCTTTGGATGATGTTGCAAATTAAATTTGGGTGGACTGGTGTCTTTGAGTGAGAAATGGTATTGGTACTTGCGGGTTGAAGCTGAAATGTGTTGGTCCTTCATTATTGCCGCCTTTGCATTGCGTTTTTTCGATCACGACACTGAAATCCCTCTCCCTTCTCTTTTTCAAGAGCGTCATCCCAAACTCCCTCACGGAAGTAGCTCGAGAAGTTACTCACGCAGTCTCGGAAGCCGAAAGCGACAAGATCCCCGACAACGTTCGCGAAGCAGCGGCGCATCATGCGAGCGATATGCACGCAGCAATCAGTGGTGTTCCTTTGCATTTGGAGAACAAACATGTGAAGAAGGGAGAGAAATGAAGGAAGCGGTTGACATTATTTCTGTGTAAAGTGTGTGGCCCAAGGTGCAATGTAAATAAAAAGGTCACAAATCAATTTTCCTTTGACATTGTTATGGTCTTCAATTCAAATACTGCCAACGTGCAGCATCATGTGTAAATTAAGATGTGGATATGTGCGAGTTTTCTGTGGAAGTTAGTTGCGGAGTGTAAAAAGTTACGAAACTTTTCAAGAGCAACTCGTTTGCCTGGGTGTTGCGACGGTGTGACAAAGCGCCCCGTTTGAAAATCAACAAAAGATGACCAGAACAGACAGCCCCGCAACAGCAACCACCGCGGCGTCAACCACCGTACCTTTCGAAGCGATATACACTTCTCCATCCGAAAAGATCCCGCGCTCCGACGGTGAACAATGGATTGCGTTCGTCAGCTGTGCATGCGATTTTCTAGAGTCTCATTTCTGGGAGGTCATGGTGAGTGCGAAATTGTGAACTTGCGTGATCTCGAGGGGGCAACCAGCGATCAGAGCAGCAGAAAACTCTGGATGGAATATAAGCAGCGCAAAATGCATGGATTGTGGCTCTGGAGCTTGAAAGTCCGAGATCAGAACAGGAAGGCAGCGCAGTGTTGTGTTCGAGAAACTGACCATCTGCGAGATTTTTGATATGTAGAGAAATCCTGTACATATTGTCGATATTCAAATACATGTGTTCTCGTTGGAATCTGTCCACCATTGTCGTGACTGTGGATTTCCGGGCTGCTTCGGTTCATCACTGACTCACGTTCCAACCCGCTTTCCACCCGCAAAAAAGAGACTGTGGACCGCCGAACCGCAATACGTTTCCCCTCCAATTCTCCGAGCGGACATTCTCAGTGACCTAACTGAAGACGGAGATTCATATCATCAAGCGCACACAGCGCACGGGGAGGATCAAAAGCAGGGTCAGCGTGAGGAGGAAGAAAAGGAAAAGGAGAGCAAAGCAGAAGGTGGATTTCGACCATTCCGGCGAGTGAGGAGGAGACTGATCCCAAGGCAAGCGAAGAGGGACAGGGTATTGGAACAGGATGTTCTGTATGTCAAAGAAGGAGGTGCGATCACTTTTTGTTTGATTGTGGTTGTCGCATTTGCTTTCTGGAAGATGGCCATGTTTCGCCCTCTTTCGCCGGCTTCTAATGCACACTTAACTTCGTGCGTGAATGCACCTCTACAGGAGTTTGTAGAGTTGTCCATGAAGCAATCTTTCCCGAGGGAATGGAGCCTGGCCCCACTGATCTCCCGTTCTATTATCCCAAGGCACGTTTCGGTTCCCGCTTTCTTCAGCACGAGAGCCATAGCCACTACAGGCTCTTTAGACTCGTTATCACTAACAAAGCTTTCCTCGTCTATTTATTTCTAGGTCAAGAAATTCGCATACGTCTATAATGCTCCTTCCGCATGCGAGTCTGGTGGATATAACAGGCAGGTAAAAAGACCCAGGAATCCCCTGTGACGGCACACCTGGAGATTCAAAGTGGTTTAGGGTGTACTTTCCCGACGCACGCCCGTCGGACCCAGGTACGGATGGGACTAACCATCCTTTCCGTCCCTGCTTCGTTGCGGATTGTAGTGGGCATGCGACTGTTTCCATCGAAGTGGTCCCCTTTGAAAATCACGAGGATGTGCTGGACGGTGATCGAATGGTATGCACCGACATTTTGCCTGTTCGTTGTCCGTTCGTTTTTTCTTCGGGTCATTAGGTCTCTTCACAACCCACACAACATCCTTACCCCCTTCCATCACAAATTCACAACCTCGCAGAAACACATTTGGACCAAACTTCTCCGTACCCTCCACAAACACGGTCTCGGGACTTCTACCGGCTACAAAAAGCGTGTGCACCATGACGTCCTTGTTCCAAAAGTCCCCTTCCAAGACACCTACGCGGTTCTGAAGGAAAAGTACCGAGGATGGGTGGAGACTTGGAAAGAGGAGACGGATCCCCATAAACATGTGTTTGAGGATGTGGCTATTGCTGCATGGCTTATTGTGCTTTGGGAGATGGAGCGGCGAGTGTTGGGGATGCAAAGGTGAGGCGTTTAATTCAATACTCTTCCCTCTCCGGTTTTGGCTTGAGGCTTTGCTGGTATGTTCGTCAAACAATCGCGTCCTAACGCTCCTTTTGCCAACGCGTCGCATGTGTGTATCGACTGTATATGATACAATCAGGAAGCAAACATTTGTGGACGTTGGATGCGGAAACGGTTTCCTTACCTACATCCTCACCAACGAAGGGTACACCGGTTACGGTGTGGACATCACAGCGCGCAAGTCATGGGAAATGTACACAAATACTCAGCTCGATGGTATGTGCTTGTTTTCCCTCTTCACAACAACTCAGGAAAGCGCATTCTTTCTATCGATGATATCTTATTACTCACGTCCTCAACTGTCAATATGCATGCAGTTGCGGCTATACACCCCATGAAAACGACATATAAAGATGTAGACTGGATAATAGGGAACCATCCTGACGAACTAACGATGTGGATTCCCGTTGTGGCAGCTCGGTCTGGATATAACAAACGGTACGCTCTACAACTTTCCAGATGTCCTTTAAATCATTGACTAAAAATCGTTTACTGTCCTCTCCGCAATCCGAACAAAAAACAGCTTCGTCATCATCCCCTGCTGCTTCCACGACTTCTCCGGCGCCCGAATGACGAAAGAGCAACTTTCACATGGATTAGTGGATGATGTAGACGACCGTTCTCCGTTCCTCCATCGCAATTGGAAAAAACACTCTACACCACAACCCCTACAAACATCAAATTCCGATACACTCGAAGATGACGCCACTCCAGATAGTAAATCTGGGAGTAAACCGGGGAAAGCTGGCGGAAAGGGAGAAACCGGTACAGGAGGGAGTGCAGGCCGGTACCAATTGTACCTCGATCGCGTTGAAGACGTGTGCGTTGCGTGCGGGTACATTCCGGAGCGGGAGCATTTGAGGATTCCTTCGACTAAGAATGTTGCGATTGTGGGGAGGTGGAGGACGTTTAGTGGGGGTTTGCATCACAGTCCTTTACCATCTGAACTAGTGGATGTATGTGGTGTGTTGGAGAGGTGTTGGGGGAAGGGGAAGGTGGTGAGTGAGGGTGGTGTTGTCGCGGATGAAGACAGTGAGAAAGGAGGGGAAGCGGACGAGGATGTTGTGGACCGGGTCAACCAGTTAGCATTGGAGAAGGGTGTTGCTTTTGTGGCAAGGATAAGTGACCGTGAGAAGGACCAGATACGACGGATGAAGCAAAAAGCGAAACAGCAGAAGCAGGTATGCGGTGAAGAAGCAGGTGGGGATGCGGATGCCGATGCCGATGCTGATGCCAACAGTGATGGTGATGGTGCCGGGTGGGTGGACGTCTTTGACGAAATGTCATTATGAGAGGCAAACTGGACAAACAGACATGAACATCAATGATTTCATAATATCAACATCTTACAACATAACATGGAGCCTCGAAGCCGATGAAAAGCAAACGAGAGTGAATACAAGGGGTATAACTTTCTAAAAATGGCAAAACAATACACAAACAAAATACAATGGGTGACAGATTTTGTACAAGAAGAGGCACTGGCCTCCAATCTTAGGGGGGGGGGGTTGTGGTTTACAACGATGCTCTCTCCCGGGTGAGATGGCCTGCCATCGGTTAGGGGATATGTAAGACTATACTCGTGGTTCGGGTGACCCACTCCTGCGTTGTTGCCGCACTTCCTTGTTGTGTGGAAGGAAGATTTCATCCATGTCCTCAAGCGCCGTGCCTTTTGTTTCGGCGACGGTGTAATAGGCGAATAGGAACATGAGGATTGAGCAGGTACCGAAGACCTTTTCAATAACAAGTGACAAGGGGATTAATGGTGTTAGCAAACATAAGAGTCTCGATACACAGCAAGGGCAAAACGCAAAAAAAAAAACCGCGGCCAAAGAGAACACTGTAATTCCAAGAAAACAGGTATCATTGGCACACCTACCAAATACACATAACTCCCCATAGCCCTAATCATCAACGGCGAAATCTTCCCAATTGCCGCATTCATTGTCCAGTTTACGACAGTCGCCACTGCGGTAGCCTTGGCGCGCACCCGGAGTGGATAGATTTCGCTTTGATACACCCAGGCGACTGGACCCCACGTGGAAGCAAAAGACGCGACGAAAGCGTACATGGAGATGGATCCTAGCCATGCAAAGGCGGTGGAGGATGTTGTATGCTGGGCGGAATTGGCGAGGCTCGTCCAGAGGGTGAGGGCGTAGTGGGAAAGGGCCTTTGGGGAAAAGAAGATGTGTGAGGATCGATGCGAAGAATGGGATGCGTCGGAGCAGTGTGCATGCAAACCACTTTTGAAAATGGAGGTCATTCAAACTAAATTAATAAAAATTCGTGCTTACCATTCCGACAGCCCCATACAAAAGGAGCTTCCGCCGCCCCCATCGTTCAATGAGGTACATTCCCGGCAAAGTGAAAACCACGTTGATAAGCGAATTGGCGATTACGAAGCCAGTCGAGGAAGCCTGGCGATCAAACCCCATCTGCTCGAACAGGTCTGCCGCGAAATACATGATGACATTGATTCCCGTCCATTGTTGGAAGAACTGTAATGCCATCCCAAGCATAACTCGCCCGCGTATGCTTTGGCTACCCATGTCCTTCCAGCCGACAAACCACCCATCGCCGTCCTTCTCAAGGGAGAGCCTCAGGGCTTCCATTTCGGCTTCGTGGCCCTTTCGAATCGCGTGATACTCGTCAATTACTCTTTGTGATTGCGGATCACAGGACCGAAACCGGCCGAGGACATCAATAGCCTCGCGGTCTCTGCCTTGCCGTATAAGCCACCGTGGTGAAGGTGGGAGGAAAAAGAGCATAATGATGAGGAGAAGAATCCCTGGTACGATTTGGATTCCAAGAGCGGTGCGCCATTGCCCATCCCCTTGAACGGATGTGAAAAGGATGCCGTTTATTGCTGACGCGACGAAAATGCCGATGGTGATCATAAGCTATCGAGAAAATCAAAACAGATGAGTTCACATACGGTGAGGCAACGAAGGGCTTCGCCTGAAACAGAAGGAAACGCACCTGCTGCACGGAAATCATCCGCCCCCTTGCGGATGTTGGGGCCGCCTCGCTGATATAAACGGGCACAGCCATGCTCAGCATGCCAACCCCAATGCCGGACACAGCTCTTCCGAGATATAACGTGAGGATATTGTTGGCAAAGGCTTGGACAGCACCCCCCACCGAAAAAACGACAGATCCGATCAGGATTGATACCCGACGCCCGAGTTTGTCGGCCATGGACCACACGATCAGTGATCCGATGACACAACCAACAAGAAAGGAAGATACGATGTTGCCGTTCCGATGTGGGGTTGATGGAAGATCGACGACCATATTGCCGTCCGGAGAGAGTTGGCCAGTTTCAAAAGTAAGTTGGAAGGATTGCATTTTCAGCACGGTACTGGAAGGCGTTGGACGCCGAACAGTTAGTGATCAATGTAAGAAAATGTCGCCAGTGGGAAGTGACTTGACTGGACGTTTGAAAACTTACTCTATGATCCCGATTTCGTATCCAAATAGCAAACCCCCCAAGGCAGCAGCGAAGGAGACAACATATGCGTAAAAGTTGTTCTCGGCTTGCTGCTGGTTCTTCCCCTGATGCTGCTTTTGGCAAGAAGACGCGGGGGTACCCTCAATGTGATTATTCCCAAGGCCTTGCCCGGTGGTCGGGCCCGAGGTGGAACCCGCCATAGGGTCAGTACTTTCACAATTTATGCGCGGTTTATCCTTTCCAGTTTAACCTCCCAGTCCCTTCGATGAGCCAAGGGGAGTAGTGAAAGGTTGTGTAAGGGAAGGACTGGCGTGCGTCGCCTTTCGAGAATGGGTTATGGGTTGTCCTTGCGAATGTGCCCAACTTGAGAAAAAGACGTCGCTAAGCTGAGCAGCAATGTGGTTCACTTGGTAGACCTCTGAGAAGCAACCGAAAGGAGGTAACGAATCGACGAGCGCCGCAGCTGATTGATTTGGTTTATGCGGTCTTAACTCTTCAGTCTTTAAGTCGGCGGCAGAGCGGCAATGGTGAGCGCGTTGGGTGGTGGCAAGGGGAGACCGAAACGAGACTGGAAAGGCATACGAGATCTGGTGCGAGATTGACGTTTAGAGAGACTCTGAACGTGTTGACCAAGCATCACGCGAAGGCCATGAAAGGCCAGAAAATCTCTAAGGGAAAATTTTCAGGGCACCCATCGCGAGCGCCAACGGGGAGCCTTGGGATCAGCAGCACTGCCTGAACAGGGGCGCCGGAACATACCTCTGACAAGCCTTCAATGTCACTTATTCGCTCCGTTTGCCGCGTTGTCCTCTCGTTTGAACGCGTCAAAGGTGGTGTCGAGCGCTCACGAACAAAAATGTATGAGGAATGCTCTTGTGGTGTGAGGTTTTCTTACTCGTGGGAGAGGGACGAGAGGAGATGAACGCTCTCCAGTTCTGGTCTGGGGCTTGACCCATCACCCAGCACGTCTCCCACCGTTTCCCCACCTGACTCACTACCCTTGCCATGCAACTCGTCCCCTGACTCGTCCCACCAGGCACCATGTGATTATGTACCTGCACAAATGACGATCGACCTTTCAAAGTCCGACTATGTGCAGGACTACGCGTTTGACTCGGCGACGATTGACATGTTACTTCTCAGTCCAGACAGGGTCTTCCATCTGCAGAGACAAAGAGTCCAACATCGCTCGCAACGCAAGCTCGCGACCTTGAACCTTCTCCAAGGATTCGAAGCTGATTCGAAGCTCTCGTTTTCATAAAGATGATGTCGATTCAAGTTGTGACCAAATGTCGAAAAGCCATAAACCATACCAGACCATAAACGCGTACTCGGGTTTTCCTCTACGACACAAAGTGCCAGTAGATATACTTCGGATATTCCAACATTTCTTTTAGTTCTGCAGTTTACATATCAATCTCTATATGGTGTATGTTCGAAAAGGTACACAAAAAAGTACAATCTGGGACTCTATAGATACAAGTCAGCCAACCCTCCCAAGTTACCTTACCCGTCGGTTTCATTCTATCTTAACATGTTCGGCGACACTTGGTACCCCATCTTTGGACACCAAGTAAAGCATATAGTTGCCAGGAATGATGACTTGATCCGTGGGCAACTTGAGCGACAAGGAATCCCCTCCACTCATAGTAACAGAAAGCGGAACAATTTTCTGGTTCTGGTCAAACGCATGCGTAAAGCTCCCGAAAGCAAGGAGGTTGGCCTGACCGATTTGGTCAGCAGGTACACCAGATTCCAACTTCACGTCCAAGACCTTGGATCCGTCCTTTGCAAACAACATGGGAGAAACCGTCTTCCCCTCGGTTGCAATGGTTGGTCGCGGTTTCCCGGTACGAAGGTAGGGCGGCGTCATGATTTCCATGTTGGTCTGCTCACACGCAATCCCACCTTGCGACCAAGTCCCACCACCAAGGAGAATGCGGCCATCCTTCAACAGAAGCGCGTTGTTGTGGTAGCCCCGGAATTCCGAGCTCGGCCAAGGATCGAAGGTGGTCACAGTCCCACTACGCGGGTCGAAAATCTGGGGGCGTCTGGGGTTGCCCACCGCCTTGTCGTTGTCCTCTCCACTCATAAGCAGGATCGTTCCGTCGGGAAGTAAGACCGAGGCGGGGTTCATGCGTGAGATGCCAGCATCAACGGATCGCCACGAATCGGTAGCGGGGTTGTAGAGATCAATCCTTTGTGTGATGATGGGATCTTGGCTTCCACCCGCCACCATGATTTCACCCGTGATCGTGAGAAGACTGGTACCATCCCACGCCGGAGCGTTGTTGGGTCTTTGTCCATTCGGCGGCCTGTAGAAACGGTCCTGAAGGGGCACACCGTCGTTAACGTTGAGCATGACCATCTTCCCTGGATGTCCCATCATCGCAACCTGGTACTCGCGTCCGTTGTTCTGCACCGGTTTCGGAAGGACAATGCTGTGGATGTAATCCTTGATACCAGGTGCGATCTCTTGAGCGCTCTCTTCATGACGGGCGATAAGAGTCCACGGGTTGCTGGTCTGCAGATCAACGAGCGGATCAAAAAGAGCAAGACCTGTATTCGGATGGCCGTCGCAGCACTGGAAAAACCCCCCTCCGACAAGAACCTTCCCATTCGGAAGGATCGTATTCGTCGGATACCACATACTCCCGATCGGCGCTGTTTGGTTGATTCGGGTGATGCTGTTGGTGATCGGATCATACATACGGGCGTATTCGACCCCGAATTCCTCCTCGCTTGTTTTTCCGAGCTCGTTGTAGCGGGATCCGCCGGTGAAGAAGACCCTACCATCGGGGAGGGTGGCGTGCCCTGAGCAGTAAAGCACGTCCCGTTCCTTGTCTAAGGGTTCCTCGTTAATGGGTTCTATTAGGAAGGTGTTGCGCTCTCCTTGCGGGTTGTCTAATGTTGCAGGATCCAGGACGAAGGTAACGGAATGCCGACGACTTCCGAAAGGTTTCTCGCAGTTTGATGGTTGGCGACGCGACCATCCGGTTATTAGAACTACAAAAATTCAAACCAAAACGAAACAATTAGTTCCTTTTCCACTTTTTCATAATCGCTTCCAAGAAGAATCCATCCAACATCAAATCATCCCAAAGTCAAAAGGATACAGTACCTTTCCCATCCGCCAAAAGGTTCTGATGAATAGGCGTCACCCACCACCCCCCCGCCGGTCTCTGGTCGTTGAAGGTGAGTGTAGTGTCCCGAAACGTCCAACTTGTGCCCCAACCCAACTGGTTAACCTCTGGTGTCGGCGCTGCTCGCACATGGTGTACCAGACATATCGACGTCGAGATTGCGAAGACCGCGAAAGATGTGCCTCTCATTATGGAAATCTAATGCCTATGTATATGTGATCGGTTTGACTTCAATCGTGCTGTTCCGTCCTGTCCGCCCTAATGGATGTCCGAAGTTTTAAGCATAGCGCCTTATATACCATCTCGTTCATCTTCGCCCGCCTTCCCAAGGGTCTCTTGTTCATCAGTCCACCAACTTCGAAAAAAATGGGAAAATTTTACTTGACTCCGACTGGGAGAGAAAGGCGCTTTTGTACAGGGGCGTGTCTCTCGTGTCTGAGGCGTCTAGATACGTAAGGCCTATCATTAAGATCAGCGCGCGCTTCAAAACAAAAGCCGTAGCTGACAAACGGCACCGTTGTTGTTCGCGACGCGCGTGTC
This sequence comes from Quaeritorhiza haematococci, assembly GCA_027596845.1. NCBI lineage: Eukaryota > Fungi > Chytridiomycota > Chytridiomycetes > Quaeritorhizaceae > Quaeritorhiza > Quaeritorhiza haematococci. Next base: position 5,122 of record JADGJF010000402.1, on the reverse strand, counting down.
GCAGACCGTCGCGACCGTTTGATATATAGATAATCGTGATAAACAAAAAAAGGCCTCAAGCAGCATCGCCGCATGAGACCGCCCTTTCAGATGTTTGGTTTAGGCGGCATGCCTACACAGCTACACATCCATCAAACCCCATCACATTCAAAACCAAACAAATGAACACCAATTCTTTGAAAATGGAAAATGGAGAGAATATTGAAGAAAGTGTTAGTCGGACAAAGGAGACACTTTGTACAAAGATTCGGGCTTTCTATTTTACAAACAGTTGATAAAAAATGAACATGATCATAGGATAAAATGGAGTATTTCAAAAAACCAGTGCGCAAAAGATATTTTCTGCAAAATACATAAAAAGAAGATGTCCCTCGGCCACAATACAATCCATCGACAAAGACAAATAGCTCGTGCACAAATGAACTTGATAACATTGTGTAACGTGATGATATTACGCGACATCTGGGTTGGGTGTTGACGTCGGTCCGCCGCCACCGTCGTTCACCGAGGAAGCTTCCTGGTTGGCAGGACTGCCCTCCACGGCGCCACCAGGAGACTGCGTGGCCTGAGGGGCATCCGTCCTTGTATCGTTCGTGTCTCCCAACTCGAGGGTGCCCGTGGTGGGTGGCCTATTCACAAAGAGGGATTCTGTGAGTTCAACGCTTGTACTTGAGCAGCGTGCTCTCCCCAATCAATACCCACATCAAAACAAGCCACAAACAAGAAAAGACAACAGGAGACGAATACTCACTCTTCCGGCGCCGATTCTCCTTCTGGACTTTCTTGTTGTTCATTGTCAACAAGTGATCGCCGAACAGCTTCCATGATCATCAGTTCTTCCAAGTCAGCACCCATGTTTCGGACAGCTTCACGGCAGACATGGCAGAAATAGGACCGATTAAAATCAAAATTGGCTGCGTCTTCTCCGGTTCTATTCACTGGATCGCTCGAGTTTCTTTACGTACCTTCCAAATAGCTCAACCCGAGATCTCGCCCTTCCCGTCCTGATCTATCTCGCCGCTCGCGGTCGCGTCCAGATGCACTGCCGTGTCTGTGTCGCGAGCTGGAGCGGTTTCCGGCCGCCGCCGCCGTGACAGAATTCATGGATTCGACTAAAGCAGCGGCGGCTGCTGCAGTGGTGGCCAGTTCGGGATCGTCTCTACCAGGTTTCACGAGTAATGTGTGAAATTTTGGTCCCCAAAGAAATAACAAACGGGCCGCACAATCTGTATTTCGGAAAAGCACGTACATTGTATAATTGCGGCGTCTTGCCGGGGTTATGAGAACACCGCCAGGTCCAATGTATGGCGTCACACGGCGTGCTTGATTTGCCGCTTGTTGCATCATGAGCTGCTGTTGCTTCCGATGCCAATCGGGACGTATTTCGTCTAATGAATTTGCGTAAATTTGGGAATATGATGTCAGAACAGCGGTATTCTAATGTCTTTTCCACACAATGCCCTTGATACCAACCAGATGTGACGACTCCGGGACTTTTGTGACTCAAGCTTTTCCGTCTTTTCTTCGGTTCTGCTTTTTGTTTCTGTTTTGCGGCCATAGACGAATCTAAAGATGACGATAAAGGTGGGCTAGATGGTGGTGGTGTGAAAGATTCATCGCCCACGGACGACGAGAGAATATTTCCGCTGCTGCCGAGTGATGTACTTGGTGTGGTTCCTGCGGTGCTGTTGTTCCCTGTCTGAAGATCCTCCGATTCACCATAGTGTTGTTTGTATGCTTCTGAACGAGGAGCGGCGTAAATGACACCAAAATGCTGTTCTACACAGAATGGACATGAAGCGGGTTCCATGTTTGATTCAGGCCTTTTGATTTGAATGAAACACTCTGTGCAAATCGGTTGATCGCAGCAGCGCGAATAGTTGATGTATCGGGGGTAGTACTTTGGAAAGAAAATCCGCCGTGTCAGCATCATAGATGTGTATGTAGTGAAGGTATTTTCCGCAGATTCCATGCACGTACCAAAAAGCAAATAGGACATTCCACTGCATCTTTGTATAAATCGCTGATGTTGATGATGTTTTCTTTGAAACCGGCGGGTATCGAGTCTAAGCCCAAGGCTGCGGCCATGGCCGCCTCCGAAGGTCCAGAAGAAGAGGAGCCGGTTGGGTATAATGCCGACATTGATCTTTTGCCTTTACCAGTGGAGCCTACGGAGCTCAAAGACGACGAGGAACCGTGCCGGTCATGGGATGCCGAACCATCTTTGCGAATACTCTGACGACCAACGGAAAAAGATAACCTGGATGATTTTTCGCCGTGGAAAGAGGAAGCCCCACCAAGTTCACTGACTGTGGGCGAAGGTAAGGAGCTATGCAGTTCCGCCGTGGATGAATGGGACGGGGTGGACATTGAAAGCTTTCCCATGTGTTGTTGAACCAAGGTATCCGGCTCCGGTTCGTCCGGCAGTCCTTTATAGAAAGGAGCGATCTTCCTTTCCACAATAAGGCGTCGAACCGCTTTCACATCCCAATCGACCGGGGCAGTGGGGTATACTCCAAACGGCATCAGTTGCTACGGGTGACCGGGTTTCGAGATAAGATATCGCATAAGCTTTGACGCAGATGATGCCACAGACGCAGACTCTTGGCTTATTGCTCATGTTGAAGGAAAGAGACTGGTGTTCTAACGCTACTTACTCCGCCGTCAATCGTTATGGAGGGCAGAACTTCCTCTTCTTCATGCTTGGGACCATGCCCCGAAGACCCAACAGAAGGTTTTTGGACAGAGTTCCCCATGGTTGTGTAGTAAATAAGCTAAACCCTGTTCCATGGAGGGATAATCCAGAGGAAAAAAGACGGGAAGATTGTCAGTCTCTTCATAATGGCCAAGTCATCAATAGTCATCTACCCACGCCAGTAGTGAGTAAGAAGGCTCCGCTCACTGCCATTCAAGAAGCACGGACAATACATATCTTGTGAACTTACCTCAGTGTGGAAAAGGAACAATTCAATGATGGACGCAGTAACTGGACAACCAAACCCACGGCAGACAGCAGCACGTCAACGGAGTTTTTGTGTGGTTGTCACCTCCACTTGACACACAGCGAAATTGAGTCCACTCTTAGGTATCACAGACATGTACAATGCCTCTGGGTTCGATGTTTATCCCTGAAAAACTGAAGCTGTGGATGACAAGGGACCACAAGACTCAGAGGACAAAGGGAAGAAGAGAGATTGGGAAAGATTGACAAGCAAGAAGCCCAATACCAAATATTTGGTCGGCGTAGAAACAAAACAAAGAACAACTTCAGAAGACAGAATCCGATCAACATCTGCTTTCTCTTCAACTGTTTGCACGAAGAAACAGGTTTGGTTACGGAACTGCATTTTTTGAAAATCGTCGTCTACACCAACATCTTCAGTCTCTCCCGTCCATGAGATTCCTACATTTCCCATATCCCGAAAACCAACAAATATGATGCGAACTCAACGAGGAAACTGACGTCCATCCCCGGCTGTGTACGAGTAGTAGCCGTGAATCTGTTCATGAGACTCTTTCAAGCGACAGCAAGTGCGCTCCCTGGAGCTTTGTTGTCCTTCTTGAGACTCAGAAGAACTTCCTTCATACGCGAGGTGTCTTTCGCTTTCGCAACCGGCTTCTTAGCCTTTTCGTCTTTCTTATCCGCATCACCAAGCTTGCTGCTCGACGCCGCGGTAACGAACGGAGACTTTCCGAGTTTGCTAGCGCTAGAAGTGGCTGCGGCCGGCTTCGTATCAATATGTTTCACCGCGCGTTCCTTAAATGTTGATAACCACCAAAGATAAGTTCACCGCAGAAGAACCCTCAAAATGCCTTGCTGTCAGAAAAAGGATCGAAGACACAAGATTAAATTACCCAGACGTTGCCGGATGTGGTATCATCTCTGTCCCGAATCACTTCCTGTTCCTGTTGACGGTTTCGGGCAATACCCTTAGACTTCTTGTCGTTGTAGTCCGCATAAAACCGTTCGAGGGCCTCCTTCGCCTCCTTCAATGTAGCCTCGTGTTTCTCTTTCGACTTTGAGTCCCTCTCAGCAATCAGGGCTTCAAAACGTTCCCGCCATTCTCTATGTGCAAAAAGTCCTTTCGTAAGTTAACCAGGCATGCGAGAAAAGTCATGACAACTAATGAAGTTGAGCCAGACGCACCTTATGCACTCGGGTTCCGCTTCTGGCATTCCCGTCAAGGAAGATGCACCCAGCGAAGATGTGCCTGTGTTCGTGAAAGGGATTGAAGTAGCAGGGAACGCGGTCTGAAAAGCATTACACGTTGATATGCCCCATAGAAGCCCATCGGAAACGTCAGTCACGGTGGTTCATCGTAACAGCGCCAAATAAACCAGATCTGATGCAAAAACAAGGCTCAGCTCGGTTGCAGATTCATACCGCTCCACCAGCGAAGCCCATAGCGTCACCGGTCGTTCCAAAGTTAGATTCGAAACTGTTGAAGTCCGCAGTTGGCGAGATCGACGCGATAGCAGGCTTGCTGGGAGTTATGGAATCAGCACCAAGGCTTGTGGGAGATGTGAAGTCTGTTCCAAAAGCTGCGGGTGATGTTGGTTGGACGGCGGGTGCGGACCCTACAGTTGGGTCATCAAACAAAGCAGCGTCCGCCCCTAGGATAGCCTTCTCGCGAGCCAAGAAATCGGCGGTTGGGTCATCTCCATCACCGATGAAGAACGAGTTGGCGTTGGCATCGACCGTCGGGTTGGTGCCGCTGGAGAAAGAACCGAAATCACCGAAGTCGGCCATGGTGTTGACACTTTGTGAGGGTTGGGCTGTTGTTTGTGGATTGTGTAACACTAACCACCCTTGATAGTAGGTACCTAAAGCTCACACTGGTGAAGTGTCTTTTGGAAACAAGCTTTGTGAAGTGATTCGCGGGAAAGACACCTTTTTTCCGTGAATAGGAATATTCTACTTTGCCCTGTCAAGCACCTATTGTCTTAGAGTTCCATGTTTAGTTCGTGTTCATCTTCACATTGACGTGCTGGAAATTTGGTATAATGTCGGCCAGAGTGTGGAGGAACGCTCAGTAGACAGCAGCAAAGGCCCACAAAATGTGGTACCTGGAACGTGAGGCAGTCAGTGAAACGATTGGGCGTAGGGGGGGGGGGGGGGGGG